>JAYXIM010022131.1:0-27391 GCA_037575425.1 Anastrepha fraterculus
AAAAATCTGTATTAAATTATTACTTTCATGTGAGTACTCGCATCAAAGCCAATCATTAAATTTACTGCCACAAATTTTCCTTTTGAGTGAGTGTCGCTACCACCAATCACACACGCACACCCTCCAGCTACTCTTACGCTTTTCGAAAATTGAAGCAGAACAAACGAACTTTTTTTACACCCATGATTTTGATCAGTTTCACTTTCATAAGAAGTTTCTACTTTCGGTTCAATAACTCCGTTCTCCTTTGTTTTTGTCGATACAATTTCCTTCCTTCCGCATTTGATTTCCATCGTCTCAGTCTTGCCAGTATTTTTAGACTTAAATAAGCCAATACAATCGAATAGATGTCCTGTTAGTCTCCTGTCTTCATTATTCCCACTTTACTTGGCAATTCGGGTTATTGTTACTGCAAGGATGTGTTGCTTAAATGAATAGGAAACTAACTTTGTCCTTGTCCACTTATTGTCGGTATTGAATTCCGATAATGATGCTCTTGTTATCAACTTAATCTGCTGACTTTCACTTTAACGCACACAGGCACACACGAGTGGCGTAAGCAAGAAGAAGTGTAAACCAAATAATAGGTAACTCACTTTTCGGCGACGTAAGCGACTTTCGATGTCTAAGAGTAGTGAAGGAAAAGGCAAGAAAAAGGTTTGGTGGCAGTTTAAAAAAAGTACTTACACCAATTCACAGCCTCTAGTATTACAGTAATGCAAAGGATGACTAGTTAGGTGAGGTTAGAAGGACTCCTATTAAAAATATTTCACTCGGGCTACTAGAGCCAGTACGATGCCCAGAAAAGTTGTAGCTTTTTATCTGACGTCCAAAATGTGAAATGAAAAGTGCAGCTGAAACGTGTCGTATATCGATCAATATTTACGGTAGTCTCGCTCCATCAAATACAACTTGTAAAGAGTGGTTTCGACGCTTCAAGAAGTGGCAATTTCGACGTGTGTAATAAAGATCGAGAAGGGGCGCCGAATAAATTCGAAGATACTCCACTACAACATTTATTGGATGAAGACGCATATGAACCCTTGATGATATGTCTAAAGAGTTGGATGTTGACAGATCAACCGTCGATGGGAGTGGTTCAGAAAGCAAGTAACTGGGTACCATATCAATTTAAGCAGCTGGATATTGAGAGACGTTTGTTGACGTGCGAGATGCTTCTTGAGCAGCAGAAAAGAAAAGGTTTTCTGCATTGCGTTGTCACTGGCGATGAAAAATTTATCTATTATGATAACCCTAAGCGTCGAAAATATGGAGTATGCCAGTTGAACCACAATGGAAGGGGATGATTAGTTAGGATGATCGAAGGTTGTCATATATTATGAGTTCCTTAAAACATCTGAAACCATCATTGGCGATCGTTACCGACTACAGCTAATGCGTTTGAATCGAGCTCACAAAGAAAAGCACCCGGAATGGGGCGATAGGCATGACAAACTGATTTTGCTGCATGACAACGCCAGCCCAGAAATATTTCGAGGCACTGAATTGTGCAATCTTGCCCCATCTCCCGTATTCCCCAGATATTGCACCTTTGGATTACCATCTATTCCGATCAATGCAGTCAGCCCTTTTTGGAGAGCGGTTCAATTCTTACGAGAGCATCGCAAACTGGCTCACTGAATGGATCAAGTCAAAAAAACTCGAATTTTTCGTCAGAGGAATCCGTATGCTGCCTGAAAGATGAAGTAAAGTTGTAGCTTCCAATGGCACATATGTGAAGTACGTCATGTATTATTTAATTGTTGAAATAATTCGCAACTTTGGCTAAGAAAGCACGGAAACTTATTTCCATACTCACTTTAATATAATTGCTTTTATACTCACTGTAATTTATTCTTACGCTTGATATGCATTATTTTCTAGACTAAATAAATAATAAAAATAATAATATTTTGGTGAATGCAAATCTTTAGCGAGACTGTGCTTTACTTGATCAGTCCTTCAAATAAGAAAGTTCAGTGATGTTATTCCTAGTTGCAGGTCTCTACCTATTTTTTATCTCTATAGTTCCTACAAAATTCCTTACGCTTGGCTATGAATCCGTGAGAAGCCATCTTATTATTTTTATCCGTTACGGATAATTTTATGTAAATTTGAGAAGTACAGGGTGGGCCATATAGCGTTTGCTTTTTGAACCACCTATTTTTTTTTTGAGAATGGTAACACAAATGACATGCTAAATGTGTTCATAATTTACTTAAAGGCTTGACATTTACGAAATGGGACGCTATACGCTTGAACAAAATTGGGAAATATTGAAAACCTATTTCCAAAGTGGTGAGTCTTCTTCTTCTTTTCTGATTTTTGCATCGGTGTCTACGTCAATAGCAAAATTGTCGGATTTGGGGTTTAGAAAATCCACACGTTACTGTAGAGAAGCAAATGCATCCACAACGAGTCACTGTTTGGTGCGGTTTTTGGTCTGGCGGCACCATCGGGCCATTTTTTTCCGAAAATGAGCGAGGAGCCGCAGTTACAGAAAATGGCGATCGTTACCGTGACATGCTCAACGAGTTGTTTCATAAATGACAATGTTCAATCTTCAAAATAAAAAAAAAGTTTGAAAAAATATTGATTAGTTTCTTTTTTATAGCCGATTCAAAAAGCAAATTTTACATGGCCCACCCTATAGAATAATTATGAAACTAGCTTCACAGCTCTTAAACACCCATAAAAAGATCTTTTCAGTTGCTAAATTACAATGTAACGAAACAAAAGAAGCACTTGAAAACGGAATATAAAATGCAATGATAGCAAATTTTACGAACGCCGATAATATGTGGTCTCTCGTGCAATTGTAACTAACGTCGACGAGCGACTGGTAGCGTAGAAAAGGTACTTTCAAAGGCCATTAAATATTTTCCTTAATGAAGACAATGAGATCGCTGAGAAGGCGTAACTCCAATAGATCCATAGACTGCAGACCGCCAACAAACATGAAATACGCGAAAAAATACCTGATGTATGTCCAGCATGTGAAGACACCCCGCATGGCCTAACCACCTTTTCACATGCTCCATCAAACCTACACATCACACACCCCTCTCCCGCTGGACCAAACCGAAGACGACCGGTGATTTACACTACACTGACAGGGTATAGTATTCCTGCTACAACAACAACAACAAAGATAAACTATTTTATCGCTCACGCCTGGGAAAGCTTCTGGAAGCGACAGCATACCAGCCGAGTGTTTAACGGCAATACCGGATAGCATGGCAGCAGAAAATATTCCAAGTGATTGGAGGGAAACAGTAGTAGTTAGAATTTCCAAAGAGGGTGATACATAAAAGGAAATGCTCCAATTGGAGAGAAATAGCGTTACTGCCTACAATGTAAAATATGTTCATAAAAATTCGAATGGGTCGAATTGCGGAGCCACTAAATTCCCTTATTCGGCGGAATCAAGCTGGCTTTCGGCAAGGGCATCATATTTTTATCATATAAACACCACTAAAATATTGATCGAACAGTCAGTTGAACTAAATGCGAGCCTGTACGTAACTTTCATAGATTTTAAGAAAGCCTTTGGCGCATTAAAAGGAAACTTTATCTGGAGAGTGTTTCAATCAGGAGGGATTCCGCCGAAAATAATGAACATAATTAAAAGCAGTTCTGAAGGAGTTTCATGCCGAGATTTTCATAATGGAATTCTCAGCAAGCCGTTCTCGTCTACTAGTCGAGTGAGTTGTGGCTTGTCCCCGCTTTTATCTATCACAGCAAAGGGGGCTCTACGAGATCCTGTAAGCATTGAAGTTATGGCATAGACTGGAGGATGCGTTGCAAGTTAAGATCAAGTTTCAATAATTCAAAATTTAAGAAGATGCCAATATTATAAGGGTGGTTAAATTTCAAGGGCCGATGTTGAATGTGAACCACACCTAAACGTCAACAACACCGTTGGACTTCTTTCTTCGAAGTTATTTGAAAGAAAATGTGTACGTCGAGAAGCCAACAACAATTTAAGAGCTACAGGATGAGATAATTCGGCACATTAACGGCATAGAACCTCAATTATGCCTCAGCGTCATCGAAAATTTGGACCATCGGATGGAGGTGTGCCGCCGAGGCCGCGGCCGTTATTTGGCCAATATTTTGTTCCATACGTAATTGAGCCATACCAATGTTATCATAATAAAGAGAAATTACCATAACTTCCTACAAACATTGTATTTTATTCAAAATCAACACCGGCCCTTAAAACTTAATCACCCTTTAGATAAGGAACTATTTGCATTTGGTGGTCTTCTTGGGGTGTGCCGCCGAGGCCGAGGCGGCTTTTTGGCCAATATTTTGCTCTATACGTAATTGAACCATACCAATGTTATCATAATAAAGAGAAATGACAATAATTTTCTAAAAATATTGTACTTTATTCAAAATCAACACCGGCTCTTGAAACTTAACCACCTTTTATCAGAGAACATAGAGTAGGAAAAGTAATTGAATGGATTAAGACTTAAGAAAAAAATTTAGAGTAAGCAGTAAATTTTAAGCGTTTTATACTTGACGTCAGTTTTAGTTTGTTAGGTAGAAGGTTTCACAGTTGTACAGCCATAACGAAAAACAATCGATGCTAAAAAATCTAAATTTTAAAACAAAAAATTTCAGAAAAACTATAATTCTCTTCTCTCAGCGCTACAATGGCATAAACCCAATGCACTCTTGGCGATGAAAGTTTGACGATAGAGACCCGAAGTTTACTATTCAGTATTCTAATTGAAAAAAGCATTCAGAATGTCACAAAATGTTTCCACTGATCCCTCTGCTAAGAGGGCAGGAGATAGCAGCAAATTACCGCATACCAAAAATCCTCTCAACCTCCACGTTTTCTAACCAAAATTCAGCTGTCAATTTAACGCCAAATTTTATGCAATGAAATTCTGCAAGCCGAATATTTTCCGATGGTGAAGGAAAAGGGTCAGCCCGCCAACACATACACATTAGTCATGCACATGCCAACGACACTCTACATGCATACGTCCCTTCCATCCCCTTGCCATACCTACGAGTTCTACATTTCGTTGCCTTTATTTGTTTAGCAGCGTAAAATCAGCGATCAAAGTGACAATTTCCATTAAATTCCTAAATTCCTGCCAAGAGCAGAGTTTCAAAATACAAACAAGAGTAAACAGTAAATGACAGCACATATTGACATATGAACAGGCGAATGGAAAAAGGATGAAATTGATGATTAAAGGATGTGAAGGTATGAAAAATATGTGAAGAGCGAAAAAAAAACGTACTTTGCCTCCAACTATTGCGAAAAGTTCCATTCAAAATGCCTGCAGTTTGATATGTGCGAAAATGTGTGAACCATAGGTTTGCGTAGGCTGTAAAAGTGTTTAAATTTGTCTTTGTGTGTGTGTGTGGGTGTGTGTGTATGTGCGCTCAACACTGTCATGAAGTGACAAAGTTTGTATTTGTGAATTAATGGTTTGGAAATTTGTTTGTGAATGACCCCTTTTGCATACAGCAGCGGAGATATATTCTCATATTGGAAGGCACTTACACGAACATGCCCTGTAGGACATTTAAGCGGCAATTAAGCGCCTGGATTCGAAATGTGTGTACTCATAACTAGTCGTGGAATGCCTAACTTCCCTTTCGATAGCATCCGATTGCTTCGATAATAAACTTATTTGGGTACCTGGTCCCTGGGATATTGCGGGAAACTGCTGGCAGATGACCCAGCGAAGCAAAGGACCCTCGAGTTGCTGCCCGTATACAAGTAATGCGAGGAAGCCTGGCACCTGCTCTTGGAAAGATGTGCTTCGCGTCAACTTAGGGACGGTTGGCTTAGTGGCTTAGTGCGAAAACATGCAAAGTCGTGAGATCCTTTCTGGTCACGCGCTAGGAAAGTTCTAAGGCTAACAGAGTTTCAGAAACGAAAAGCACGTTGTACAAAAGCCTAATCATCCCCGTCCTTGTATACGGCGCAGAAGCTTGAACGAAGACGACAACTGATGAGAGAGCACTGGGAGCGTTCGAGAGAAGAATTCGCCGAAAAATCTTTGGATCTCTTCGCGTAGGCGACAATGAGTTCCATTTCCGATTGAGCAGCGAGCTGTAAAAGATATACGGAGATGTGAGCATAGTGAAGCGTATTAAATTACTGCGGCTGTATCTTGAGAATGAAAGAAAGTGCTTCCCCACGGCAGTCCTTCGAGAGGAAGCCCACTGGTGGACGACGAGGAAGAAAAAGATCTAATCTACGTTGGGCCGACCAAGTGAGGCCGCGACCTGACAGCACTCGGAGTCACCAACTGACGCCAGCAGGCAGCGAACCCAGTTGAATGGCACAATGCCTTAGATTTGGCCAAAACCGACATGCGGTTGTAGTGCCATCTAAGTATGTAAGCAACAGAGCTGCAGTTCTCGAATTTTTTGGGTGTCCTTTCTGGGCATTACTTTTGAGGTATCTATGCGGTGAAGCTTATAGTTCTTCGAGTTTACTTCGAGTCCTCCAGCTGTCTGCAGAATGCGGTGGAATCATCTCAGCACCTTTTTTAGCTGTACTACAGTGGCTAGGCTGAGATAATGGCATATCGTCTTTCACTTTTTTGCTACACCTGCGAAAATTGCTGACTTAGATATCACATACGAGGGCGGCTCAATAAGTACTCGTAGGATAAAAACAAAGTTGGATGCTCTCTTTGGGGGCGCTTCGCCATCTATGACGAAAGTTAGATATTGGTTCAACGAATTTAAACGTGGGCGAACATCTGTTTTTGATGAGGAGTGACCAGGACGCCCGCCAGACGTGGTTACCGCAAAGTAACAGAGGCCATTGGTGTGTCAACTGGAACGGCAGTTATTATTTTACATGATAAGTTGGTGGTGAAAAAATTGTCGGCGCAATGGGTGCCGCGATTGCTTACGGTGGGCAACAAGCGGATGAAGTTGTTAACTTCGAGGCAGTGCTTAAGCGAGATCAGAGGGAATTTTTGCGGCAAGTTGTCACTTTTGATGAAACCTGGGCTCATCATTACATACCAGAAACGAAGTAACAATCGAAACAATGGATTCCTCCCGGTTAATCTGCTCCAAAGAAGGCGAAGGTAGACCAATTGGCCGGGTACTTATTAAACCCAAGGGGTACATGTATGGGAAGCGAACTAAGGGCTGACCAAAGAAAAGATGAGTAGATGCAGTTATTGATGGTCTTAAAGAGGTGAAAGTGAAAAACTGGTGGCGTTTAGTTGCGGGTAGAGAAATCTGGAGGAAGATAGTTGCGGAAGCAGTGGTCCATCCAGGACTGTCATGCTCAGAGAGAAAAAGAAGAAGATATCACACGTCTGATGAATTTGATGAGTGTGTTTTTTTTATGGGTGAGGTAGGGTTTAAATTGGCTTCGCACTTACAGCGACCGTCGTCTACTGCGCCAGTGGTGTGACCACTCCTTCCCGGGACTACTTTCTGTATTACTTTGGCAGGGTTCAGAACGGCATCTATAAAGGACCAATTCTATTCAATCATGTCTAGGTTCCCCGTATTTGTTGTTAGCTTTCATGCTATAGGATCGTCTTCTTGTGTATCTATCTGTGCGGCTTTGCTTTGTTGCATTGTATCGAGGTCTATCTTTTTTCCCGTATGTATGTCTTTACTGCATTTCAGCTGTCCTCGCGTTAGAGCATTTTGCTGATTATGTTGCTCGGCGCGACGTTGTCAATCCGCTTTCTCAAGCAGCCATCTGTCAAAACTAAAAAACGTATGCTCAGCATCATCGCTTTACGCTTCGAAGAATATGCGCTTGAGATCGCTCACCTTGAATCAACAGTTGTATGCAGTGAGTAAACAACCGTTAATAGTCAATGTCTGGCTCTCCCTTTGATTCTAAAACATTACCTCCTGCGCTATCCATTTATTTCTCTTTTTTTATCATCACGATCGTATCACAAAGATTGAAACTTGCATTTTTCCTCCAAGTGAGCCTTCTTATAGGGAACCATTACCTAACCTAACCTAACCTAATCTCAGCTCTATAAGCCTACGAGTGTTCTCTTCACGAGGCTATCTATTTAACCTAAATTCACTATTTTTGAGATAGCAATTTCCTACAGGGTAAACACTCGGCATGCATTAAATAATCAGCAGAAGTTTTTGTTGTTGTAGCTGACGTAATACTTGCAGTCGCGTTAACATTTGCGTGAAAGCATCTGTACTTTAGCGAGAGGGTACTACCGCTTTGAGTGAGTGTCCGTCTGTTCCACCTGTGTCAATCACATTTCACAATTTGTTGCCTGCTTTTGGGGGTTGAATTTGTGATTCACTGGCTAGACTGACGTTATTTGACTGCATCTGAGTTGGAAGAATGATGAATGCGCAATGATATGATAGCAAAGTTTTTTTGCTTGAACTGAGAGCTGTAGGTATTGGTGTTCCGCTTAGTGCTGTTGTTGTTTGCTTCAGCTATTCTTTGCAACTCTTAAAGCTCTGCTGCTCACATCTGTCCCTTTTAAGTCATTCTCGTTTTATATTTCCCTTTTTCCGAAATTTTTTATAACAGTTTCACTGCATTTTTACTTGCCTACACGCGCTAAGCCTTCCGATACACATACATTTACATACATGTGAGTGCGCGTATAAGAAAAAAGAAAAAAATTGACAAAAATGTTTTTCAAAGGCTTCAAAGTCATTTTATCAGCCTGGGTAGCTGGCTACAGGTCAGATTGAACGCTTGAAAGCGTGCCAAAACCTATCTCCAGTACAGAGTATAAAAATACACAGACCACCACTACATAGCCATGCGCGCAAACGTATGTGTATGCATAGGTAGTCGTACTATTTGGTTTGCCTAACGCATTGGCCGCATCTGCGAATGTAAGCGATTGCAAATTTTAAGAGAAAACAAAAAAAACCAAAAAAACGAACTTCAATTTGTAATTTATTTGTGCAGCGGAAATAGCTCAGCAAATGCGTGGGAGGCTTTCTTGCAGGCAGTGTGTCAGTGCTATCAGTGTTGCCAATGATTTAACTACTCCCCTACATACACATTTAGGCACATATATAAACACACACACACATACAGTCTATATATATGAATGTGCGTTGTGTGAGTGTTTCTGAAGAAATTCTGCTGCTCTGTTTTTTCAGTTGAGGCTTACCAGCGCTGAAATGTTTGTTTGCTTTGGTGTGGCTGTGTGCGTATGTGGCAGCAACAGCACATGTTGCAACTTCGACAAGTTCATCATTTGGCAACAAATTGATTTTTATTGGTATTTCTCGGAGTACGGGAGCTCTCTGGCATGTCATGGCTGGGGAGAGTTGCTGAAAGAGTTTAATCGCCTTAAAAGTTGAGTGGTGCAATGAATTGAAGTGAAGTTTAAAGGCAGACAGGACATGAAATACATATGTATGAGTAACTAATACATACAAGCATATGCTTAAAAGTCTAGGTATTAAAAATACTATTATTTTTTTTTTTGTAAAAGATTTCTTAAATTTTTTTACTGGTAAAAAAATTTAAAAAACCGATACGATTCAAATGTTTTTATTTTCATCTCGGAAAAGAGACGTCAGTTTAAGTTTCCAATTATGGCTATGGTTACCCATGAAAAGGCTAGAAATAATTCGTTCCTTGTGATGCTATTAGAAGGGCAAAGACAGAGAAAAATCGAAAAGAGTGGAAGGCGGGAACGATTGTGTTATGAAAACCATCGGATGATGATTACTTGAGATTGAGTTATACCTAAACCTGGTATATACTATATATTCACAGGTGTAGCAAAAAAGTTATCACCTTGATGCCGAAATCTCAGCACCGTGAGAAAGGAACAGCTGGGAAGAAGATATTGTGATGATTCCACCAGGCCGCTGCGGCCTCGAAAAGTCCGGAGCAAATCTTTATTCATTTTTCGACATAGTCTCCGTTTTGGTATAAATACATCGTCTAATGCTATTCTAAATTGTTGTTGCAACCACCACTTCGTTTGAATTAATAAGAAAATAGTAGTCCGAGGGATCCGAGGATGAATAGTCCATTAATTTTTCGACCACAACTGTGGAGGCATGAGCTGGTGATGTGTCGTGATGGAGAAGGAAAATCACAAATCACGACTTCCTCGATTCAAACGAATGTCAAACTTAAAGAAATATACTGACCTGAGTGAAACTTGGTCTGTGCTCCTCCAAGAGATGCTACTAACTTAACCCAACCTCGATACGCTTCAGTAGTGTAGACTTTTTAATCGTTTTTCGTTTGAAAGCCTAACAGAGAATGACTGGAAAGGATACCCAAAAAACTAATAGCTGCAGCCTTCATTCACCCGTGGGCAAAAAGATCCCACGACCTTGCAAGTTGGTGTACTTGCTCAGCGCTTGCTGAGTTGATGCGAAGCGAGTGTATCACAGGCAGTAAAAGGAACTCCATTCCTTACATTTCGTGGGGAAAGCAACTCAGCTTGTCTAGCTAGCGATAAAGAGAGGATAGTTAAACTTAAAAAAAAAAATGTTTGTTGGAACTTACATGTACAGGCTATCACTCAATGCTCTCTGATGTATTTGACCCCTTAATCTACAAGTTAATATTGTGTGTGCCATGGTGTGGGTTAAAACTAGATGATATAAAGGGGTATTCTAGTGTAGAATTTTGAAAAAATCGAAGTTTTTTTTGCACATTTTCGCAGTTTAGACATTTAAGAGTATGTTATTAAGAGCATTTTTTTTAATTCCTATTATTTCATGAGTTATAGCCTCTTTGGTGGCATGGCATCGGCTCCGATCCGACCGGATCTCAACTCAACAAAAGACGGTAGGCGTTTCCCTTTGCCAAAAACTACTTTACCCTTTTCTTCAAACTACTTTTTTCGAGCTGTATACGATTTCGGCCCAATATCTTCGAATCTAAATCGTAGATTAAGGGGTTAAGAGCAGACGCGAAAACGCCTACTCTCTCTCTCTCTCTTTTTGCAAGAAAAAAACTCCTCTAGGACTCTCTGCCTAGCCAATCCCTCAGCCGCGTAGTTTCTTACATGTTTTTTTTTTGTGGTCTGGTAGTCAAACAAACTTGATAACGAAATATTCAGCTGCCACCTCAATGGTAGTCCCGCATAGCCTGAATAATTTCGAATGCATCATAAGTAAGCAAGCCGAATGAATGAGCTCTTTTAAAGCGTACTGCACTAGAGAGCAATTTGCCACTTTCAAATTGAAAAACGAAGCAGCCTAATCGAGTGTTTAACGGGAAGCTACTCACATAATACTCTTCCATCGCCCTTTTCGTGGAACTTCGAGCCATTTCTGAATAAATTCACTGAACCTTGTCTCCATACGCTGAACCCAGCCAATTCGTCTCCTGAAAGGATGCTAATAGTGAAAGCTCCTTTTGCACTCAACCTGGCTGTACACTGGTCAATTGCTGTGGACAAGATTTCGGAGTTTCTGAAAATTTTTGAGTGTACGAAAGGTTTAGCTAATTCTATAGCTAACGCTTCATGCCTTAATCGCAATATGGGCAGCTGCAGTTTTGCCTGCAGTGTGTAAGGTAAGGTATGTCTTTGGTAAAGCGCTAAGAGCTAGAGTGAGAATTGGTTTAAGGAAAACTACTTGATGAGTGTTGCTTCTATTGAGTTTATATTACGGAAATAACCCTAATTAGTGACTAGGGCGTTTGGTGAAGTATTTATTTATTTTTCTTTTTCTTTTTGAGTCAGAGCCATGCATCTATTTTGTGAGATCCAAGTATAATAGCTAACTTTTTATCTCTTTTCTTCATTTTCTGTAGGAAAGGCTTACCGAAAGAGAAAAGTCTTGCTCTAGCTAGACCTGTACAATCGCAGAGGGTGTACGCCTTTGTACTTGGTTTTGCAATGAATTCTGTGACAAATTTTACAATGCATACGGCGTGAACAAATTCGCAGCAAAATGTTTCGTTAGTTTTGTTTTTGTGTGCCCTGTCTACTCATTAATTATACTCAATTTTGTGGTACAATTCGCTTGTTCATAATGGAGTGGGGAGCTAAGGAAAATCACATTGCATTACAAAAGCGTGGTAAAATTGGTCTGTCGAAGGCCTCACAGAAATTTGGAGAGTCTCAAACAGTCTTCAGTTCGAGCAGCGACGTCAGTATCCATGGAAACCAATAGCTGAATGGCCTAATCATTTGAAGGCTCGTGTAAAAGCGAAAGGCGACCATTTCGAATGAAAATTAAAAAAAAAACATTTTTTTTAATATTTATATGATTAAATAAAATTTACTTCATTAAAAAAAGTATTACAAGCTCATATCTATAACTGATTTTATTTGTAACGAAACTTGTGGTAGGGCTAAGCACTATTCTTAGATGCTTAACCGAAACCGTTTTCGCCAGCGAATGCCACCAGATTGGATTCCATTCATCAATTCCGGTTTTCCAATAATTTAATAAGTAAATAAATTAAATTAGACGAGAAGGACTTTGTTTTACTATCCCCTGTAGAAATATAAGAAATTGGTGGCTTCCTAGTCATCTCTCATGGCCAAGAAGAGAAACTACAATAGTTAACTTTAAAGAGCGAGTTAGCCTCTACCTATATTGTTAGGTGAAATGGTAGCTGAATGGTCTGTGGATGCCAAGTTTTTTCACCCTTCCAAGGTTGCACGTACGTCTGTCCTTTTACCACAATTTTGTATTAGCAAAATATGTCATTTAAGAACTTTATGAAAATACCAATTCTATAAAATTCCAACATTGAGTCCTACAAAAAAAAATGTTAAATTTCCATTTATAATTGCCGCAAACAAAAACAAAACAAAAAACAGACACTAAAGAGAAAAACCACGCACACGTCTTCAAAACTCATCCACACACACCCACTGATGGGCCATATAAACGGTTAGGGCGCGTAATAGGTTTTGTTAGCTAACAAACTACGATCGAAAGAAATGACAAAAACAAATACACACGTACGACCATTCAATTTAACGGCCGAACAGGTCATATGTATGCCAGTGAGGTCAATGAACACGTGACCGAAATACAAAAAACGCGCAGCAAAAACTGAGGCGGAAAGAAGTCGAAGGAATGCGAAAGAAGAAGTGAGAATAAATGCAAGACAGTTTAGAGAGTAGAAAAGGAATTTAGTAAAAAGCTATTAGAAGTATTTAAATGTCGGCAATGAGGAAATTTGCTGGGTGTGTGCGAAATGTCTTTGAGTGTCGAAGGAAATGTAAGAATAGAAAAACATACCGAGAGGAAAAAAATGAAAGCTGCTAGTGGCCATATAGTGACTTTTTAACGTGAGTGCCCGTAAGGCTTTGTTTGCGACACTGCCATATGTAGGTATATACATTCATACACACGCACCTGTGTGTGTGTGGTAAGCACACATGCGACTGTGGTTGTAAGCAAAATAAGGTAATTTATTTAAGCTATGCTTCCGAAAGGCCATTTACTTGCAGGCGCGTTCACGCACACTCAAACGCGCACATATCGCCTTTACAGCTAAACCTGCATATGTGTGCACATAACGCTACCTATACACCTACATATACAGCCGCAAAGGTATAGGTGTACAAACATAACTACACGCGTGTGCCTTTGATGGCATTGCAAAACTTTTTCTGCCCCGATTTCAGCTTTGGCGATTAAGGATAAATAGAGTTTCGTGATAAGAAAACGCAAATAGCCTGCAGGCGAGCATAAAAACAACAGCTACAAACAAGAAAGTCAGTACAAAATAGCTAAACAAAAACTAAACAAAAACAAAACGATGCAGAAGAACCAAATGCGGTAAGTCAACGCCAGCGCCAAGGTGTGGGAAGAGCAGCACAAAACAGATTTACAGAAAAGCGCCTACAGGCAGCAGACGAATATAATGCGTGTAAGGCGAAATAACAATAACAAAAGTAACAACAAAAGAATTTTATTGGAACAATAACGACATAAACAACCAATGCGACAACAACAACGCTCGTGATTGTCATATGAGGCGCGCGGCTTTTAGGAACCTCTGGCCTATGCAGCTAAACACAAAAACCTGATTTTGCACTTTATTCTTATCAGCGCCGACGTTGCTAGGTGCTGGTTTTACTTAACTAAATAGTGCCGAATCGCATAGTTCCGTGCAGCTGTCAGTTGGGTAATGAATGATGGGCATTTACACACGTACAGTGAAACCTCTGCTTACGAACAGCTTCATTGGGCGAACATCTCCCTTGGGCGGACAATTTTTTCTTCATATACCAAGTTTGAAGTATACTTTTTGGAACAAATTACTCAGTCTTAAGCGGATACTCTGTTGACCAGACGCGTACAATTATTTTTCATAAAATTTACACAAAAACCTCTAGTTAGAGGATGTCAACCTCTTATCAAAAGATAAAAAATATATACACCGCTCATTGCCATAACAAGAACCACTTGAAATCACAACACAAAAATGAAGGCTCACTGCACGGTGCTATTAATATTTATTTTTATTTTAAAATTTACTGCTTTGTTACCAACAAAACCGATATCAAACGAATTAAGTGTAGTGTGCAAACCTGCAATTTATATGGAGCCTGCAATGCCTTAAACACCTGTACCCGGAGTGGATGTTCTACAATTGCGAATGGAGCACCAAATACAATAAAATCTTTCGACAGTTGCTCATGAAGGCGCTACTTATATCTACGAATACTCATCAGTCATTATTTCGCATGAGTTTGACGCTTCGATGCGCTTAAGATGCCACTGAACTTTCCGTCAAAGTTGTTGTCCTTTCACCAGTTTTCATGGGGTTTTATGAAAATGTTTTCCCTTTACTTTGCACTGAACAACAAAAAACATAAACAATGAAGCAACAACAACAATGTTTGTATTTTTGCCATCACATCTACCATAAAATACTCGTATGCATAAATTAAATTCTTCGGAAAATATTTTTAAAATGACTTACAACGGGCGCTTATGAAAGACAGCAAGTGATGATGACGAAAGCGATTAATACGATGACAGAGTACTGAATGTAGAGGAAATAAATGAGGTCGGGCGTGTGAACGCGCGCATAACGAAGGGAAGAGTATTGGCAGCTAAAACTTTCTACGAACGTTAAATGAGATTCGCGCTGACAGGCGAATGGAGTGGGAGTTAAATAAACTTCAGCGTTGGATTTAGAGTGAATGCATTTGTATGCGGGTATTATAGACAAGTAAAGTGGGATGCCTGGAAGTACAAATGCAAAAAAACCGCAACTCCTTAGATTTTTGATGCCTGTTATAATAAGCGACTTTATTGTTAAGCCTTTCCGGATGAATTTGCCAACTGTGGACCAGCGGTTCCCACACAGGGACCAGAGCCAATAATCGGAATCAGTTTTGCAGGAATCAAGAAGTGGATCAGTGTTTATGTATGTAACTTACATAAAGAGCGATGGTCCAGTCTGGAACGATGCAGAACTGCAAAGTGTTTTGTGACAAGCCCGAACAGAAAACTATCGAACTTTCTTCTAAAACTTGGAAGAAAAGACGTTCGGTTGATGGTCGGAATTATTACAGGAGATAACCCATGGAGTCAGCATATGGCCACCATTGGAATCATCGAGACCCGATTTGCCTTTCTTGCTTAGAGGAGCCGGATAGCACTGATCACTTTCTCTGTGAGTGTCCTGCCTTTCCCAGAGCAAAGCTATGAGTTTTGAGTTCCGATGTCATGAGAACGAATAAAGTTCATGCACTCAAACTGGAGGATTGTTCAGATTTGACAAGATAGGTAGGTAGGTAGGTAAAATGGTTGAAGTGCCAGTCTGGCAGTCTCCAAGTAGTACTAAAGCGCCATTTTGATACCATTATGAGACCTCCAACAGGCAGATACCTACAGCCAGCTAGAGCTGATATAATGGAGAAGAGTTATGGGAATTAAGTTGGCACACTGCCCCAGGCTCTGCGTGGCAGAACCCTCAGTGACCTTAATCGTCTAGCTGCCAACCCCCGACATTTACAAAGAAAGTGCTCAATAGTCTCCTTCTCTAAAAGGTCCTCACAGCTACTGCAATGAGGGTATATGGTAACCCTAGCTTTTCCGCAAGTGTGCTATTCGTCCAGTGACCGGTAAACACAGCTACAAGTTCCGAAATTGAATGGTGTGGCGTCCCCAGGACTTTCTGAGTTCTCCGTCTATTGTACTGGCGTCAAAGGGTTTTCGAAATAGTACATGAAGAAATGAGCTCTAACTTTTCTGCGCTTTCATGAGAAATAACTGTCAGGGGATGCCGATGACTGTGTTGGAGGTATCTGAGAACAATTCAGTCCCCTTCCTGGCAAGCTAATTAGCAATTGCACATCCCTCTATGTTCCCATGTCTTGGAACTCAGATCAGAGAAATGTTACTTGCACACTCAAGAGATTTGATCTCCTCCTTACAGGAGTATACTAGTTTCGCGGCACCATGGCGTGGCACAGCCTTGATCGCGACTAGACTATCAAAGAAAATGTTGATATCTTCCTCGCTTCCGCGTTCCTTAAGCATTTTGCATGCATGCAGAATCACAAAGACTTCCGCCTGAAAAACACTGGCAGTATTCGACAGTTTAAAGAAGATAAATAAATGGGCTGATTTAGAGCAAGCCCCTGCTTCGACTTCCGATCCCATCTTGGAACCGGCAGTGAAGATAGAGGTGCAAGCTTCGGTGCAGATTTTTCCTGCCTATTTGGAAACATTGCCCTGGCACGACCTTGAAAGCTAGTTTTTAGTTTAGTAGCATTCGTTGAAAACCCTGCTAACCTTCTTTTTCAAGTCAGTCAGCGTCTTTCCCCACCAGGGACGAAAGTTTTTCTTGCTAAAAGATATTGGACAAGCCACTTTGAATGCCGTCTGATAGGATCGCTGCAAGTGTTTCAGCTGCTTGTCCAGTTGTTCAGTGGATGAGTAGGAAAAAGTTCCCCTGTTCAATTTATTATTGAAAATCCTATTGAACGGAAACCAGTCGGTTCTTTTAGGGTTCCTGTGGGGAGATATGGTTTACCGTGCGAAATTGATTTCGAAAAAGAATCAATCTGTAAAGGAATTTCTCTGAGAAACCCTCCAATTAAAATAATCTGGAAAATTCTCACAAGACTAGCTATCTCTGGCTTTGTCTCTGTCGCTATTCTATTATTATCTCTTTCTCTCTGTCGGTACTCTCCTTTCCTCCTTGGCGATCAGCCCTTTTACTTTCCAGAGCTTCGAATACAATGGGCTTTCGAACCTGAGTGTTTTACGATTTTCTTGGTGATTTTTGGCTCACCTTTGTCAAATTTCAATTTCAACCCTTTGCGATCCTATCTCTACTCTCAACCACCACAGCAAGGAATCAAGAATCAAAGGAATGAAACAAGTTTTTTCAAATTGAGGTCCGTGCGTATTTTCGCCAGGCAAAAGCTTCTCATTTTCATTTCCATTTTAAGTGTTGTTTAAGTGTATGTTTACAAGAACCTTACAGAGTCTAGAGCCAAAGAGAGCTTTTATGAATAGTGGGACGCAATTCTCGATTGGAAAAGAAATCGTAGCATAGCAAAATTTAGGTCGCGAGAAGAAAGAGATTCGATTAATTTGGATTCCTTGTTTGTTTTGCAATTTGATTTATCCTCCCGAGCAACATAGCCGCAATGAATGATCCTCTACAGGAGAGCGCTTGGAGGTCCATAGGCTCTCGACCATGAAAATTTATGATGCCATTTTAACCACTGAGTTTCAGGCCACAGATTTCTAATAAATCCTACCCCACAATGAACGCCTGGATGCCTATGATTCTTTGGCTATGAGGTGGCACATTTTTAATTGTAATTTGAAATAAAGCCATAAAAACTTTCACCTGTACTTTGTAGATTTATGACAAATGCAAAGAACTATAAGTGAAATGTAATGAATTTGGAATAGTAGATATAAATGCCAGTTAAGTGAGTTATGGGGTTGAAAAATGAAAACGACGGCCCGGAGGTGGTGGCTCTTAAACTTCAGAATCATTAAAAATGCATAAACTGCGCAGCATATTTTGAGGCACTTAAAAATAAGTGAGCCATAAAGAGAGACGGTCCGCACACCACTGCCAAGAAGTCAGGCGCGCGATGCAACAACAACGATTGGCAGCGCAAATGTCAGGCCACACACCACACCAGTTGGAATATAAAAAAGCCGTAAAATTTAAAATTCATAATTTAATAAAAAATGGCAACAAAAGTGGAGCCAAAAAGCAAAAAAAAAAAAAACATAATAACTAACCGTCGCCGATAAACAAAACAAACTTTATAACGTTCATTAAAAAAAAAGTAGCACAGCGAAAGCGCGAGAGGGAGGGGGTGAAAAAACGATTGCAGTAAAGTGGAAAGTGGTGAGGCGCTGGGATGCCTTGTGTGTATTGCTGCTGGCGCGCAGTGGCGTAGAAATAATTTAATTTTATTTGCAAATGAAATTTATGAGCCTACGTGTTTACGTGTGTATTTGCGCAGTTATGTATGTGCGCGCATAATTTGACCAAGTGCAACATAAACGAAAACAATGGAAACACTAACGAAAAGTAAAGCAAAAAAAGAGAACAAAACAACGACAAAACAGCAATGATTTAAGCCTAGATGTGAGTGTACAAGCAGACGAAGGCAATGAATTAAATATTAAGCAAAACATAAATGGCGAAAGACAATCTTTGGAGCAGCGCAGTGTTGGAGTAATCGAAATATATGTGACATTTTTTATAACAAAAGCCGCATAAAAGAAATAATTTTTATAATGAATGCTCGCAAATATCATTCGCGCACCACTAAAAGAGTGAAATGAAAGAGAGAATTGGATGGGCATGAGCAAATAAAAGAGCCAATTCAAATGCTGAAATAAATCCAGCGAAACTCACATAAGCCAACACATCTATCTGAATTGATAGTAAAATGAGCAGTGAATGCGAAATTTACTGTTTGGTTGCTGCAATTTCTCTCAACCGCTCGCTTACTGTTGATAGCATATTTTGCGGCGCTATTGGTTTATTTGTGGAGTTGCTGTTTTCATTGTAAGTGCGTGCATATGTGGAGATGAAAGGTACATTATTGGTTGGAGAAAATTCAGCACTGGTACCTGAAAGAATCATTTTTCACATGAAAGGTATCTACAGGGTGTCTGGTGGCAGAATTAGGTTTTAAATTTAAAGTTTCTAACTAACTGCTGAGCGTACGAGTGGGCAGGGGAGCGCATTAATTTTGTTATTCCTGCGGGTTATTTCATTATTTTCTCTTTATAATATTCGATGTTATTAGTTACGATGTGGCAGTGAACGGGTGAACAAGAAAGGTTCGCAATCGAAGCGTATTTCAAGGTCAATGATTCATTAGTAACTGTTTGTCGTAGACTTTGTTGCGGTTACAATATTTAACGGGCATTAAGATCGGTGGCAAAAAGCTTACGGTCTTTGCCCAGACGGACTTCGAGAACAAATAAAAATATTGAACTCGTCGCTACAAATTTGCACGAAAATCCGCATCATTCCAGAGCAGCTGCCCTGGGACTACCAGAAACTATTGTGCATAAAATATTGTGGAAGGATCTTAGACTTCCCCCCTTCAAAATTGAAACCGAGGAACGGTTAAGCCCAACGATTACAATTTGCGTAAAAATTTCTGCGAGACAATGTTGAAGCGATCTATCTTTTCCGAATCTGAGTGATGAAGCCTGAAATTGAAATTTGAAAAGGTTGAGCCAAGGAGCACCAGGAAATTTGGTGGCTCCTAATACACTCAGGTTAAAAGCCCATTGTATTTAGAGCTCTGGAAAGAGGGTAGATTGTCGAGGAGGGAAGGAGAAAAGTATCACAGAAAGAGATGAGAAAGAATAGAGACAGAGATAGAGATAGTTAGGCCTCAGGGGAATTTTCCAGATTCTTTGTCAAATCTGTAAATATCCTCCAGTTTTAGAGAACGACTATTACTCATTCTCTCGACATCGGCACCCAAAGCTCGTAGCGGTGCTCTAGCAAAGGCAGGACACTCACAGAGAAAGTGCTCAGTACTATGCGCCTCCTCCAAGAGCGACAGTCACATTGAGTCCTCAATGATTCCAATGGTGGCCATATGCTGATCCCATGGGTTGTGTCCTGGAGCAATACCGATCATCAACCGAACGTCTTTCCTTCCATTTTTGTTGTGGTAGATAGCGACTCCTCCGATTCGAACATTACTTCTTTTACACTGGATGGTGTAGTTAAAATTCGGTAAACTGATTTCCTCGCCTTCACGCAACCAAGTCTCATGAAAAACTATCACATTGCATTTTTCCATAACTGGATTCAATACGTCAGTAGCATGAGCACGTAAACTTTTACAATTAAAACAGTATATCGACAATCCTTCTCTTTGTCGTATAAATTTAATCATTTTTTGATCAAGAGTTTCCAAACAATTCATCGACAGCCTTCGAAATTCTGCTTGCAATGATGTCATTGTTGTTGATGGTCTTCGGCCATAGTAGAATCTCAAATCATCATTGCGTGTAATTATAAACCATCCATCAATAGAAGTAACACGTGACAGTGCGACATACATCAACGATTGTGACTGCTTTTTATTGTATTTATAGACTATTTCAGTTTTATTTTGATTTAATGGTATTGTAGCTGATCGTCTAGCTATCGGTACTGCTGTTTTACTAATATTGTTAGTTATCATATGTGCACTGCATTTTTTCGAAGTTTCTGTCCTGTTTTCGGAGAATCAAGAAAGTCAAGCCATACAAAACTCACTTCTCAAGCGTGGTAATAATCTATATACGCTAGTTTACCATCGGCGTCATTCGCTAAGCCATCGGCTACATCAATGTTCGACTACGAAGTAGCGATCAATAAGCGGAGAAAGAGAATAGCTTGTATGCCGTAGGCTTATACGTTTCGTGACGGTTTTTCGTAACGCTAGCTCGTGTGTCGCGGCCTTGAAATTATACTCTGACGCGCGTAAAAAGTTTCACTTCAAAAATCAGTAAATGTAGCAAAATTCTTTCACTCGCGCAAAATGCAGATTTCGTAGAAAAAAATATGGAATCGAGTCAATGTTCAACGAAATAATTATTTTCACTTCAAACGAAAGTTCAGGATTTATTATCAGGTACGTATTTTCAATCATTATTTATGGCTCCAGAACTGTGAGAGTTATCAAAGAGTTACAAAGAATTATAAAAGAGCCTACCATTCACAACTTCGCTATATGTAATGTAATATGTTTTTATTATTATTATTTAATTTTTTTTTACATATTATACCCACATAATTATAACCTTTTGCAGCAATTCCTTCCTCGCATATTCCATAATTAACATTCAAATGATGTGTTAGTTATGCTGCTTATGGCGCACGTCTTCACACGCGGACTTTTGTACTAACAAAGCATTGCATTAATTAATTTTTTGCTTTGGCTTTTATTTCAATGGTCCGCTACTTTATTTGTTATTTAGTGCGGCCAAGTCACATAAAAGGAATTAATTATAGGGGAGGCACTAAGCAGGAAATAAAACAATCATTAAATTTCGCCCAACTTGACGAGGAATGAAAATGTTTATTTGCGGAAGACACGACATGCTCGGAGGCGGGCGCAAAAAAAAAAAACAAAAAAAAAAATTAAGAAAAATGTCTCGTTCAACTCGTAACAATGTTTGGTTAATCATAAATTCTTAAGTTAAATTCTTTAGATCTTCTTAAGTTAAATTCTTTAGATCTTCGGTTATAAGGAATGCCTAATTAAGATGTTATGTACTGTTCGGCTTGGGCTCTATGCTCTAGCAAGCCCTAAGTGCCAGTTTTCCAATGCAAGTTTTACTCCTATTCCCAGTTAAACTAAGTTTAATTGCTTAATTTTACGAAGTTGAACTCAATTTAAAATTTTGCTGCCGTAAAACTAGTACTGAAAGACTGGACCTAAAAGGACAAAAAAAAAAGTCTCAATACTATGACTAAAGCCTTAACTTTTGCCCACCAAATATGTATTATCGACCAATTATATATGGCGACCAATATAATTGGTGCGTACACCCTTTCTAGGTGCTTGGACGAGCTCCTCCTCCTATTTGTGGTGTGCGTCTTGATGTTGTTCCACAAATGGAGGGATCTACAGTTTCAAGCCGACTCCGAGCGGCAGATATTTTTTATGAGGAGCTTTTTCATGGCAGAAATACACTCGGAGGTTTGCCATTGTCGGCCGAGGGGCGCCCGCTATTTTCTTCTTTTTGGTATTTCACCGAAATTCGAACCTACGTTCCCTCTGAACTCCGAATGGTAGTCACGCACCAATTAGCATTCTTTAAAACAAAGAATATTCTGATCTGAAAACTACCTATTAAGGTCGCAGATATCTACCATCGATATCTATCTCTAGTACAACGGGTAGCAAAATTTTATATCTATGATGCTGGATCTTACATCAACTACGGGGCGGAGCCTGTCTGACTACTTCAGGCTCAACGTTAGATGCTCGGGTTGGTCTGTCACCACTTGATGTTTTCATTCAAGGCCTTCTGCGGCTGAAACACAGTGAGCACTGGTACGACCCCTGTCCGGCATTGAACAACAGGGAGGGCAAGGACTTCGATCCAACGATCTTCTCCATGCCATCAGGAGTCGTACTTGAAAAGGGATACAGTGTGGTGCCGCCAGATCCTCAATTGTGACCAAACTCTGAATATGAGCCCGGCGAACACTGTTCTCGCACTTTCAAGGATGCGAGCACAATTCCGGCTCTGGTGTCTACGTGGAATCCAGCTGGACAAGACTACAATTTGCCCTTGAAATATACGCATCTGTGTTTCAAGCGGAGGTGTATCCTATTCAAGAAGCGATGAACTATGTTGTGAAAGACATGTGAAAGGTAGAGCTGCTGATAGCAGAGACAGCAAAGCTGCGCTCATGGCCTTCGACAGCCTTCCAACCATTTTAGGGGTAGTTGAGTCCTGTAAATCTAGGCTAAGCTATGTCAGTAGATGTAATAATAGCTTGATGCTAACATGGGTCCCGAGAAACATGGGTGTCACGGGTAACGTGACCTCTGATTCTTTAACAAGGATGGGTTCTGGGGTCAACTTTTTTGGTCCGGAGCTCGTTCTGCCACCCCCTTCAAAGCCACTCTGCCCTGCATGTAAAGAGGAGGATGAGACGGCGGACCCATTTCTCTGTGATTAAGAAGCGACCACCTTGATTCCTTGACACCACAAGATCTATTCAGATTTCTTCGGAGGTCTGATACATTTCAAGAAAATTAAAAAGGGATCCCGAGTGTAGTACAATGGACTTAATGTTGCTAGTTTGTCACGACAAAAAAAAAATTAAAATGAAAAATTTAATGGCGCGATATCCGCTTAGGCGATTTGGCCGAGTTCACAAAGCGCATCAGTCGCTTCTTTCTCGTTCTAACCGACACCAGTTGGGCATACCAAGTGAAGCCAAGTCCTTCTCCACTTCATCTTTCTACCGTAGATGAGGTTTTTCTCTTCTTCTGCTACCATCAGCTGGTGCCACATCGAATACTTCTAGAGCCGAAGCGAAATGCGAAATTAAATAAAACTAAGAGTTTAAGGACTTTTTTTTAATTTCACCCACATTAACAAAGCTACAAATTTAGCCTTTTTGGAATGCTCGTTTGAACTCAAACTCTTTGAGTCTAACTACAAAATCGTTTAAATTATTATGAACTGGTCCTTTAATATCTTATTTCTAGAGTTTAATAAGCATGTCAGAGAACGAAAATGTATTTACCACTACGATAAAGTGGCCTGTAACTTGAGAGGTTACTTCAGAAAATGGTGATATTAGTATTTTGGAGGATGGGGGTTCCCTTGAGAACTTGTAGTCTGCTACCAGAAGAAGGGCTTCGCGTCAACTGAGCCAGCTCTAGGTTAGTGCGCAAACGTGCAAAGTCGGGAGATCCTTCTGGGTACATGAGTGACTCTCAAGAGAATTTCTAAGGTGAGCTAAGCCGTCACTCCGGACTTTTTTGGGCTTACTTACCTATTGCTTATTAGGCATCCATGTAGTGGGAGTTAAGATTGCTCCAAGTCCCTTCTGCAGCAGCTGTACGGAGGATGAAAAGGACTCGTCTAAGCACCTTTTCCTCAGCTATCGATAGACTAACCCTCCTTAGGTACAAACTTTACTGACACCTCTCAGGCACTTAACATTTCTCGGCATAACAAATTAAAGTTGATTTTTAGCTTTTAAGGCACACAACTGTCACAACCCTCAGCACACAGCATTTGCGACACCCTTCAGGTGTGTCGGTGTAAATTGCCATCTTAACATCCGCTAAAGAGTTTGATGCGCTTAATGATAATATTTAATATTTAAAATAATTTTTGCTCATAGCGCACTCGTACTCTCGTTACTAATTCTCCATATCTAATTTTGGTAATGAAGTTTACGTAAAGAAAAAAGAAAAAAAATCCATTTGACAACATTTACATTTACATTTACAAACACTTAGCCATGTCACATTCAGCTCAGCAATTACTGTTGGCTCTACTTTAGTCCTCATTTCACCACTTTGCGTGCCAATGATTTGCTGCATTGCTTCACTTTGTGCGCCAGCACTCAACCACCCTCTGCCACACCATCCACTTACCAGTCACCAAATGCCTACTTTTTCACCACCGTCGGCATTTCTAAGGTTGCCCAAACAGTTTCGCCTCACCGCTCGTTGCTAAGCTGTTGTGTGTGGATGGATGTCTGTCACCTGCAATGCATTGGCTTCAGCCTGCTTTTCTTTAAGAGCTTGCTTGTGTGGCCCCTCGCCCATTCGCCAACTTTTCGTGTTGTGATGTCATTTATTTTATTTGTAATTTCGACTGTCGTTGTCGAGTTCCAAAAACCCATCTTTGTCTACTGCGCTTTCGCTATTTCTCCGCTACTTCCTCAAATTTAGGCGTCTCACTTCCACTTTGCTGTTTGTTCGTTTGTCTGACAGCCTGTCTAGCAAATGCACACTCCCTGTCTGTTTGTCTATCACTCTGTCTGTTTTTCAACTGTCAACCTGTCTAACTTATTGTCTAATTTTGCGCAAACTTCAGAGATCAAGTGGCCGCCGACTCATTCGAAAGTTTTTTCCATCTTCTCTGCTGCCTCTGCTTCTGTCCGCTAGAACTTTCACTTTACCCCAAATCCAACAAGAAATGTCACTTATGCTATTTTCATTTGTTGTACTCAGAGTTGTTGTAGTTTATTAATTATGCAACAAACGAATTGCTGAGACAAGGAAAACGTCCCAACACTTGCACACACACACGCACACAAAGTAGAGTTGGCGTAGAATTTCCCTTCTCAGCAACGTTTATTTATGGGAAAAGTAGTTATTTTCGTAAAAGTATTTATTCTTCGCACACTTTATCTGATTATCTCGCTTTCTCTTTAACTATTTATAAACCATTCGCAAATTCGCACTTATTTACTTAACGCAAACACTTTACTTTCTGCGATGGCGTGCATGCCTTAAATTATTTTTATTATAACTACACTTCGTCGCACCATTGATGTTGTTATTGTTGTGCTTGTTGCTCTTGTTTGCTCACAATCTGATCAGGTTGTTTACCGTATTGACGAAATCAAAAACACACAAACAAAAAAAATTCTCTCACACACATCCCAAACCAGCGAAGTGGCGGCTATTGCTGCTCTCTCTAACTCTTGTACGTGTCTGCAGTATGTCTAGCCCCTTATCTGTCGGTGTGCATGTGTGTGTGCCTGCACAAACAACGCCATAATCCTCTGCTCACTTTGTTTACCTTGGCATTTGTGTAGTTTTTCATGCAGTTTTTCGCTTTTTGTGTCAATAGTTTGCTCAGGTGAATTTGGTGGGTTGGTGAGAGTGAAGGAGCATGAAAATAGTAAAAATATTTACAGTTTGGCTCATAATTCTTTTCGCTATGTCGTATTGTATAGTACTATTATATTCTTAGTAAATTTGATTATGGCAAATTGTTTTGAATTCTTTATTTTTTGTAGCAGAACATTTTGCTGTAAACAAAAATAGTTAGTTGAACCTGTAATATGCAAAAACAACAACGAAGACCGAAATGAGTCATATTTTGAGTTGCTTAAAAAAATTCCTTTTACAACTCGAAGAAACATAAAAAAAAGTTAGCAACTTAACGGTTTTCTTTATTTTTCTTTATTTATTTTTGGTTGCTGCTGCACATAATGTTGATGAAGGTAAATCCGCAAACAAAATGGCTAAAAATGGAATGGCAGAAAACGAAAATCGGTCATAGCTCAAAACACTCCAAAGATGGAAAGTCTAATAATGACACAATTTGACGAAAAACCGCATTGCAGCCGTAGAATGTTAGCCGCAGATTTAGAACATAGCCGAAGTCCGAAAAGTTCTGTTAAAATTCAAATTTTCATCAAAAAACGCAAGAAAAAAGTAGTGACAATCGCAGGCCAACTTTGACAAGCTACTCTCTTTTGCTCTAACCCACCTTTCGCACTCACCGGAATATGTTTTTTTTTCGTATTGAGACAAAAATAATGCTATATAACCTCAATGGACCCAACAGATTTTAGAAAAGGCCGCTAACGGTCTTAAAAAACAATTAACATTATTCCCACAGTGAAGTTTGCGAAGCTAAGCGCAATGGTATGGGGTTGTACTTGCAGCAAAGGTGTTCGTGAAAATAAAATTGTTCAAGACAACATGACAAAATAAATCTATTCAAATATTTTACGTCACAATTTGAAACGAAGTGTGCAAAAATTTGAACTCACTGTTCCAGAAAATCCAAATAAATTGTTATTCATATTATACCAAGATAATAATCCCAAGCACAAGTCTTACATATGCAGGTCTTGGGTACATAATGGCTACATAATTGCTCAAAAGTGCTCTATACCCCTGTACAAAGCCCAGATATCAACTCTATTGAAAATTTATGCCCGCATTTGAAAAAGAAAGTGACAAAAAGGTATCCTACAAACAAAACACAAATTGATAGGCTGCTTCAAAGAAGAATGCAAGGAAAAACTAGTTGGGAAGATTTGATCAATGCCGAAGATATTACAATCGGTAATAAATGTTGTAGGCGGTCATACCAAATATGAACATAAAAATAGTTCTAATAACTAAGGATCTCTTATTTTGTTATAATGTGAAATGAATTTTGGGACAGTGCGGAATATAACACACTTTTTTAATTGTTTTTTTTTTCTAAATCACTTTGAATAAATAATATCTGTTTTTCAAGAATCGCAGAAAAATAGCGAAATTTGTTTCGTTATAAAAAGTAATAAATAAATGCGTGCATTATTTTCAAATCCATTTAAAACATTTTTCCTCGTCAAATATTTTTATATGAAAATATTTATGAGACAAACTGTAGAAGATCTATATATCAGCATTCAATTTACAATAAATGTGTCACCATCCAAATTGTGTATTTTTTGATGCTACGGGATATCTTCGTTCTCAGTATACAGGGTTAT
>JAYXIM010022148.1:0-10877 GCA_037575425.1 Anastrepha fraterculus
TAGTTTTATTAGTAGGCTTAATAATAAAAAATGTATTGCGTAAGTTCGACACAAGGAAATACTCTGCATCCATGAAGGTGGCACAACAGATCATTCAGGTTGCAGTGCTAAATCTCTTCATAATAATAATAATAGGGTTAGATATGTCAGTCGCAAAGCAGAGTGTTTTTACTCAAACGTTTATTAGATTTCATTCCATTAGAGCCGTGGTTGGTTGGTTGGTTAGAGTGGTGATTCATCCAGAATCCAACTAGCGCTTCCGCATCATTTTGTTGCCACATCCTCCTTACCAACTTGTTTACCAGTTATTTACAGCAAGACTATATCCAGTCTGTGTGGTTTAGGAACCTTATTAGGTTGTTTACGTCTAAGCCAGACAGTTGTTCGAGATTCTCAATATTCTGTCCTTCCATTGGGCAAAGCATTCACAAAGGGAATGGCGATTGTTTCCTTTTTCTCTGGTTGTTTACAACTATGACAGTATGGGTTGTGAGGGATGCCCATTTTGGCGGCTTGTTCTCCGATAGACCAAAAGACAGTTATGACCGCCGTTAGTCTCCAGGCGTGCCGTCGTTTCATGCTTATTAATGTCGACGATTGCTTGAGGTTGTAGGTGGGTCACAACGTCCTGCTAATTTTACATTTCCTCTGGTCTCTCCATCTACAATCCGGGATTTCAAGGTCATTTAGGGAAATTGCATTATTGGCCGCACCTAATGGTGTGAATACCAATTCTGCAAGAGCGTTATTCATGGCAGATCCCCCTCTTACCAGTTCACCTGCTTTTTCGTTACCTTCAATGTTCCGACGTCCCGGGACCCAGATTAAGGTAACTTTATGGTTTTCGCTCAAGGTGGTGAGGCTATTTCTACTTTTTTCCACGACTTTAGAGATTGCTGTAGCCGAACCCAATGCCTGGATTGCAGCTTGGCTATCCGGAAAAATAGCCATATTTCCCTTAAAAGAGAAATCGGTGCTTAGTGGCCTACAAGCTTCCCCAATTGCCCGTACTTCCGCCGGGAAGGCACTGCTGGTATTAGAGAGTCGTACAGATTTTTCAATTCCAAGTCTATGAGAATATATACCAGCTCCAACAATCTAATCCATTTCACTGCCATCTGTATAGACTGTAGTGTCGAAGTTGTTTAGTGAGAATCCCTTATTCCATTCCACCTCGGATGGAAAGAGAGTAGCAAAATTCCGTTTTGAAAGTTACCGTTGGGACAATGTAATCAGTCCTCTCCGAGGTTAACTGAGTTTGACGCAGCAATAGACTTGCGTGACCATAAGTTTTTTCTTTTCAGCGACCCGCTTCATTTCACCTAAATGCACTCATGGTTGCCGTCTTCTTAATATGTAGGTCTATTTTTTTTTTTTTTTATTGGAATAACGTGTGTCAGTACATTGAGAACCTTCCTAGGACATGCTCTGATTGCACCGACCGTTATTGCACAGGCTGATCTTTGTATTCTGCCGAGTAATTTGGTTTGTACTCTCTCCCTAGAGCTTTCCATCAAATTTCCGAGCCCTACGATAAAATAGGTCCAATAACCGCCTTATGGTTGTATGCTTACGTTGAAGACCCCATATCTTCCAAGCATACGTTTACAGGCATATAAAGCAATTTATGCTTTCCTTATGGCAATTTTCCTTAGATGTGGCAATTTTATTTTTATACCGAGAGACGGATGATTTTCTTTCCTACTGTTGTTGAGTCAACTACTCCTTGGCCATAGTGACATTGCTGGAAACTGGCGACGAGCTGGCCAGACAAGGGACCTATGAGGTAGTGTGCCCGCGAAGGGAGAGGCTCGGGATCCCCTTGACAACCTGCGCTCTACTCCTGGAAAGATGGGCTTTGCACCAACTCAGCGAGCTCTGCGCAAGTGCACGAACATGTAAGATCGCGAAGTCCTTCTGGCCACGTTCGGATAGGAGGCGTTGGGGGGATATTCTGAGGATGACAAAATCTCATCTCCCAAATTTCGTGGGCATTCTCACGGGGCACTATCCGCGGGGTGTGCCAACGGCAAATTAGTCACAGTTCATAGTCCACAAATGTTCAACCCTACCCACCCCTCTCCTTTTCGTCCTATCGCTTTCTTTTCCTTTACCTCTTTTCCCCCTCTTGCAATGGTATCACAAAGGATGAACCAAACTTCTTTCGTCCAAATGGGTCCCCTCTCTGGGCAACCATTACTACCTAACCTACTCCCTGTAAGTGAATATACTTAGGCCGTTTTTACAAGATGGCGAAAAATCAATCACTCTATCGGTGGATTTATAGTTTTTGCAAATGGCGTCGTACGTCAATCATATTTGATCCTTGTGAATCGCACAATTACACACAGACAAGCACTGCAGCGCGTAAAGATTTCCAACACTCAAGATCGAGTTGATAGGGAGTCGAGGTGAAAATATTTGTATAGGTGTGGCCAATAATATACCGTTAACCGGCTGTCGGCGAATTTGACAGAATCTGCTGATGGGCTGACATAACTGGGGCTATGAAGCTTTTTTGTTTACAAAAAACTGAGACTGAGTTGGTGATATATGAAAAATATCAACACAGTCTCGGCTCAAATGACTTCGTTGCTCTCTGAACAATGACTTATTGGACGAGTGTGCGAATACGTGTGAAATCAGCGGGCAGAATTCGGTTGCCCAGTACACGGGGGGCCACCTCACGGCTAAACATTATTGAATGTCTGGGCGACGTCAAAGAAAACAGCTCAGCAGACTTTATTACTTTCCAGTGCGTCTTCTATTGGGTGGGGTGTTCTGCGAAAGCCAAATTGATGTGGTAGTATAAGATCTGGCACAAGGTTATCGATTTGAAGCGTTTGGAGAAAAGCTTTTCGAAGAGTTCACCATTACCGGAAGCAAAGCGTTTGGTCGGTGAGATGTTGCTTCATTTGTTTCTCCCTGGTTTAGGTATCATTACCATTTCCAATACTTTCCATTGCAACAGCAGATTTTAAAATCAATTTTTAGCGTCTTCCTCGATATGTTTTCCAGGCTTCCATGGTTGTTAAATCAAAGCTTAGACTCAATACTTTCCGGTAGGAATCCTCGAAATGTGGACTGGGACAGGTATGGTGAGTTTGTAACAGAGCGATTAAAAAACCTGAAAAAACTCACATCAATAGAAATGATTGAAGCTGCTACTGAGAAGTTAGAAGGTACTTTAATTAATTGGTTTGAGGAATTGTGCCCACTCAGGCAAAGTAGACAGGGAAGCGATGCCTTGATGGAACCCTGAACTGTCGAGCCTTCATGTACGGTCCAGAAAACTTCTTAATAAGGCTTTAAAAACCCACACAGAAGAGGACTGGACCAACCATCGACTTACACAGAGAGAATATAAGAAAAAAGTACAGAAAGCCAATCTTGACCCCTATAGAAATTTCTGCAGTAACGTCGAAGAAATGAGGGAAACAGCGAGATTTTGTAAGGTCCTTCATCTGTGTAGACCGCTCAGTAAGGCTGGATTCCATTCGAAAACCTGATGGTTTATACACCATTTCCAAATGGGAAACGTTTAATGCTCTACTCGAAACCCATTTTCCGGGTAGTAGAATTCTCTCTAAAGTAGAGAGTGGCATGAACAATAACGGTAGCAACGGTGGAACCTCTAGGTATACAAGCGTACCTAGTATTGCTAGTTGGATAGTGACAAGGGAATCGATAAGGTTTTCCTTATCTTCCTTTGAGAACTTTAAGTCCCCTGGACCTGACGGAATATATCCAGCAATGCTTAAAAAAGGAGGAGACAGGCTGATTGAGACCATTAAAAGGATCTTCACAGTCTGCCTTGCACTTAGTCATAAACCATCCCAATGGCGACGCGTAAGAGTAGTCTTTATTTCGAAGCCAGGAAAAGACGACTACTCCCTAGCAAAAAGATTTAGACCAATCAGTTTGGCATCGTTCTTGTTGAAAAGTCTAGAACGAGTGGTGGAGAAATATATTCGAGGGGGAGTATTGACGAGAAGTTCATTTAGTAGAAATCAACACGCTTACCAGGGTGGAAATTCATGCGAATCAGCCTTACACGATCTTATTAGCAAGATTGAAGCCGGGCTGGAAGTTGACGAGTACACAATGGGCGTGTTCGTGGACATTGAGGGGGCTTTTGATAATGCCACTTTTGGTTCTGCCTAACGACACGGAGTTAATCAAACCATTATAAAATGGATATACTCCATGCTCTCTGAGAGGCTGTTAACCGCTGGTGGGAGCGATGACGAACAAATCACAGTCAGGGCCGAGCAAGGATGTCCCCAAGGGGGTGTTCTTTCTCCACTGCTGTGGTGCTTGGTCGTAGACTCTCTACTAGCTGAGATGCAGGGACTCGGTTTTCATGTTGGTTGGCAAATATGACAGCTTTCTCTGTATCTACTTTCAGCTCAAGTTTGGGTTGACTTGTACTGTTCTATCGGTGGGCTATGCTGAATTGGTTGCCTCGTTATCACTTTTATGCCGAAGTTCAAAATGGAGCTACTTATGAATGCGAAGAAGCTCTTTCGGATAAGAATTCGTGCGCAGTCAGAGAGATGGAAAAAGTAGTGGAAAGCACCGCGCAATACTTAGTAGTCTAAATATGTAAGCACTTTTTCAAAATATTGCGTTAAATTTTCTTTTCAGTAACAAAACCACTTTAAATTAAATACAAATTTGTACTTGCATCACCCTGTGTACATGCCAGTTCATATCTAATAGATTTGACATACAGACGGTCGTTTAACAAAATACCTTTAACGGCCCTTAGGCACACAAATCGATTGTCGGACAGACAGCCGAACATATGTTAAATGACATTTTTGTAATTTTTCTTGTTTTTACCGACTTTTGGTTTATCGTCGCCTCATGGCATTGCGTATAATAAATTAACACATTCACTCTCAATAATAATAACAATGTACAATAGCAAATTTACAGGCAGCAACAACACAAAAATAACAACTATACGCATACCAGCGCAATGTGCCAGTTCTGTGTGTGTGTGTATGTGGTTGCAACATTTACTTATTGTGAGAAAAATTTATAGCACCCTCGAGTGCATATTTCATGCGAGTGCAAACTGACTTGCATCCCCCCTCCATTGAGTGCTCGCTCTCAATTTGCATGGATGGCGGAATGCTTTTCCTGGTCTCTATGCTGGCACTCATTTGCACAAACTTAGTTTCTTGCTGCCACTTTCATAGACTGACTGTCCTTCAACTCAAACAAAGCAGACGACAAACAATATTTCACTTTTCACATTACATTTAAATGCAAGTAATGGCATTCATGCATATGTGTATGTGTGTGTGTATGTGCGCATGCGTGATTGCCTTTGTTTGGTTTCGTATGCATAATTTGTAGACTATTGACGTTAAAGCTTTAAAGCGTATTGAAGTTACGGACGCTGGTGCTTTAAAATATCAAATTAAGTAAAAAGTTCTGACCATTTCCTTTCAAGTTTTTTTTAATGAGCCATATCTTATGATGGATACATTGCGTCAGGGGGCAGCCTGGTTTATAAGGTCAAAAAAATCAAGTTTTTTTTTCGTTTTAAGCGATTCCTAATATATTTCAGAACATTCACACAAAGTTACAGAGCCTAATTCTCAATATTTCCGTAGATACAAAGCCAAAGGTAGGCGAGCGGTAGGTAGTTACGCTGTGACCGGACAGCTATAGTACAAACTTTATCTTCTTTTCTCGACTTTTCATTTTTATGAGTTCTTTTAATTGGCGTACATGAATGAAAAAAAAACTAATGAACCTTTTAAAATTAATTTTAGCTTGTTCCCTTCAGTATTAAATTCTCTTCTATTTGAACTAACAAAATAGATATAAAAAAATTTTTCAAGATTTTTATACCAAGTTGAAGTGAATTTTTTTTTATAGAAAGGCAGTTTTTTCTTTAAAACCTCCAAAGAGTTGAAATTTTGGAATTTCTCTCAGTTTTCTTAGTTCATCAATAATAACAAATCATGATAATTAGAAATCCATTTGAATTTTTTGCTTTAGATAATAATTACGAGCTGTATCTTGTACGCTAGTTGGAAACTCCAGCGTTGCAGCGCTCTACTAATTTCTATGTTAAACATTTTTTTCAACTTATTTTAACCAGTACAAAAATTTGTTATACTTTTTAAATGTTCATTAAAAGATAGAAAAAACTTTGCAGTGCTAAATTAATTTTTTCCTTAAAAAAAAAAATCGCGAAGAGATGCAATTTTTAGACCTCATAAACCAGGCTCCCCCTTCAAATCATGTTATGGGGCGATGTGCAAGGGGTTATAGCGCTTCAAAAACAGTTCTTGAATAGTTCTGTGCCTGGTGAGGCCAGTTGTGTGTTACAGTTTTCTAAAATATGGCTACAAAAAAAGAAAATTCGATTGATTCTTCAGCACCACTACCGCCAATGTAAAGTGTCGAAGTAGAAGGCCAAAAAAATGTGTCTGTTTAAAGTTAAATTTCAGGTGCCATACGATAACTCCTTAACGCTACGAGACAACGGAGTACTTCCGCACCCATATAACGGTCCCGGGTCATAGTAACATATCATGAAACTGTAAGGAAGATAAATTATCGAGGGGAGGCGCTACCACTTGCCTCCCTCTTTGTATGGAGATCGCAAGTATACCCGTCTCAACCTGCTTAAACAAACTGTGTGGTACAAATAGCATTGCCACTTCAGCCAACAGGAGATCAGGGTTGGGTATAGTGCACGAAATAATTCATGCAATAAGTGGATAGTTAAACAATTAAAAATTGAAGTTTTTGTGATAACTAACAATACAAATTTTTGAATAGTATAGTATAGAATAGTAAATAAAACGTAGTCCGCGTAAGTGCATTAGGTTTTTCTCCAAGAGGTTGGGGTTTCGAGCCCCACGTAAGCCACGGTCTTTGCACTTTTCCAAACTTACCTACTTTCCTTCTCTTCTTAATTGGCGCGATAACCGCTTACACGATTTTGGCCGAGTTCAAGAAACCGCGCCAGTCGTTTCTTTCTCGTGCTAACCGGCGCCAATTGTACACACCAAGTAAAGCCAAGTCCTTCTCCACCTGATCTTCCCACCAGCTGGTACCGCATCGAATACTTTCAAAGCCGGAGCGTTTGTATCCATTCGGACGACATGACCCGCTGGATCTTTATTCGCTGTGCTATGTCTATGTCGTCGTAAAGCTCGTACAGCTCATCGTTCCATCGTCTGCGATATTCGCCGTTGCCAACGTGCAAAGGTCCAAAAATCTTACGCAGAATCTTTCTCTCGAACACTCCAAGCGTCGTTTCATCTGATGTTGTCATCGTCCACGCTTCTGCGCCATAGGTTAGGACGGGCATGATGAGAGTCTTGTAGAGTGTTAGTTTTGTTCGTCGCGAGAGGACTTTACTGCTCAGTTGCATACTTAGTCCAAAGTAGTACTTGTTGGCAAGAGAGATTCTACGTTGGATTTGAAGGCTGACATTGTTATCGGTGTTAATGCTGGTTCCTAAATAAACGAAGTCTTTTACAACCTCGAAATTATAACTGTCTACAGTGAAGTGGGTGCCGATACGCGAGTGCGCCGACTGTTTGTTTGAAGACAGGAGGTACTTCGTTTTGTCCTCGTTCACCACCAAACCCATTCGCTTTGCCTCTTTATCCAGTTTGGAGAAGGCAAAACTAACAGCGCGGTTGTTAAGGCCGATGATATCGATATCATCGGCATACGCCAACAATTGTACGCTCTTATAAAATATTGTGCCTGAGCGATTAAGTTCTGCGGCTCGTAAGATGCTCTCCAACATCAGGTTAAAGAAGTCACACGACAGCGAGTCACCCTGTCTGAAACCTCGTTTGGTATCAAACGGCTCGGAGAGGTCCTTCCCAATTCTGACTGCGCTGCTGGTGATGTTTATATATGTTGAGCAACGTCATCTTGCATAGCCGTATTAATTTTGAGGGGATACCAAATTCAGGCATCGCGTCATACAGGAAACTCCTTTTCGTACTGTCGAATGCAGCTTTGAAGTCGACGAAGAGATGGTGTGTGTCGATTCTCCTTTCATGGGTCTTTTCCAAGATTTGCCGTATTGTGAATATTTGGTCGATGGTAGACTTTCCAGGTCTAAAGCCACACGCGTTATCGCTATTCTCACCTCATCATGGTCGGGTAACGGAACGACAATTCCGTCGTCAACGATTGGGGTATCGGGATCTTCACATTCTCTGTGACATACACAGCTGTCACTGTTTAATAGGTTCGAGAAGTGTTCCCTCCATTATTTATGAATGCTCTGGATGTCAGTCACCAGATCTCCGTCTTTGTTCTTACAGGAAAACGCCCCGGTCTTGAAATCTTCTGTAAGCTGCCGAACTTTCTGGTAGAATTTTCGGGCGTTGTTCCTATTGGCCAGCATCTCAAGCTCCTCGCACTCACGTGTTTCGGCCTCTCGTTTCTCCTGTCGGATAATACGTCTCTCTTCCTTTCTTAGCTCTCTGTAGCGATCCCACATAGCTCGCGTTGCGCTCGATCGCAGCGTGACTCTATAGGCAGCATCTTTTTTTCGGCAGCAGCGGTACGTACAGAACGAGAAATTTTGCTCCATTGCTCGTGCATGCCGGTTTGTTGGGCAGTACTCTCTGAGAGAGTACTATTTACTTTCCTAGTTTCTAAAAAAAATGCATTCCTCAACCCCAAAAACCTTATCCATTCCATACCCCCACACAAAAGTCAGCGCATTACTTGCATTGTGGCTGCTAAAACAAGGAAAAAAATAAAGAAAAAGACACAGTTACACATTGCATCAGTGACGCCAGCAAAAAGAAGTGGTCAACCGCGGTAATAGCGCCGACAGGTGGGCATTTCCATTATTTAGCTGTAGGCTAATCACCAACCCAGCAAAATAGATTGACGAAACCAACGCAAGACTGAGTCTTGTCGAGGCTCTATGCTCCCGAGTGGAGTGAATAAGAAAAAAAAACGTAGATAATTAGCTACCTCTGCTTTTAATATGTAGATATCAGTTGCTAAAAAGAACATAATGACAATACCTAAATAGTCGATCAGGTGTAAGCTCACACTATATGGAAAGAGTGTCGAACAGGTTATGGAATTCTGCTACTTGGGTGCTAAAATTACATTATGGAAAGAGTTAACAGCTGAAGTAAACAACCATATGAATAAAACAGCACGAATCTCTCGATGCTTACGCGATGTAATATGGGAAAATCGATAAGTATCTAAGCTCAAAAGCAAAATAAGAATTTATAATACATGGGCGCCTCCAGTACTCACCTATGCCGTTGAAACGTGAGCAGATAGAACTGTAACGCAACAAGCAATGACTAAGGTTAGGATGGCAACATTGGGATGAACCCCAGGGGCACAGGGATCTTTTGCAAAGAGATTAGAGAGATAGGCGTCACGTAAAACTTTATTAGGTGGAGCCGAAGATCTAGAAGGGAAAGAAAAAATCTCGTGCAATGCATGCTCGACTATGGGTTGGCTAATTCCATAATAACGAGAAAGCCGATGAATACGAGGCCACCCGGACGCGCTTCCAAATGCTGGAGTGAGCTCTATAGGTAACTAATATATTTTTACATAAAATATAACCCAAACAATTTGTATACCTTGTACAAAAATTGTTGAAGAACAGTAGTTAATACTACAATAAAGAAGAAGAAGAAGTACTTTGACAACATTGTTCAAAATTTGCCAGATGTTTATATCGAACGGCGGAAGGAATGAGAAACAGCAAACTCCAAGCTTATTAAAAGCGCCCCCCTATTCTAAGCCAGGACGAAAATCTTTGTTATTTGAGCCGTTCTGGAAAAATGAATATCACCATCGTGTTCAGCAAGAAACATATCATAAATCTGTAAATGTCCTCCAGTTTTAGAGAACGAATTATATTCATTCCCATGACATCGGAACCCAAAATTCGTAGACTTGCGCTAGCAAAGGCAGGACAGAGAAAATGTTCAGTGCTATCCGGCTCCTCTAAGCAAGACAAGCAAACCGGATCCCCAACAATCCCAATGGCGGCCATATGCTGACCCCATGGGTTGTGTCCTGTAATAATACCGATCATCAACCAAACGTCTTTCCTTCCAAGTTTTAGTAGAAAAGTTGACAGTTTTCTCTTCAGGCTTGTAGCAAAACACTTTCTGCAGCGTTCTAGACCGGACCATCGCTCTATATGTAAATTGCATACATAAACGCTGATCCAATTCATGATTCCTGTGGAACTGATTCCGATTATTGGCTCTGGCCCTTGTGGGGTAGCCGCTGATCCGTAATTTCATTTTCTCGAGCACCGCTGTATCCTGGAATCCATATTAGTACGAGCTTATTTCGTCCTGCAACAGAATTAATCTTCTTCTTACATTATTGAACAATATTTGGAGTTTGCTTCGCGTTCTCTAGGACCTTCAGTGCAGCCTGACTGTCACTGAAAACTCAAATCTGTATCCCGCTCCAGCTCCTCTCGCTTATCCTCTCTTTGCATTACTCTCTTATATTTCGCAAACTTTTAAAATTGCTTTCCCCATTTTTTTACACAACTCTTTTACTTACACTTTTCAAGCTTTTAAGTCTTCTTCTGACTCTTATTTGCGTTACTGTTTTACTTACATTTCTTAATTTTTTAAGCTTCCTGCCATTGCATTTATTGGATGGGTCTTTTAATTATATTTTTGTAGGTTTAAAAACTTTTTTTTTTTTTTTTTTTTTTTTTTTTTTGTATAAGTCTTTTACTTACATTTCTCAAACTACTGAGCCGTCTTCCGAAGATTCTTCGAAGTATGATACTTCTGCTTCCTAAGATTTTCCGGCTCTGTTTTTATGGGTCTGGCGGTCTCCCTAGCCGAATGAGTTGGTGCGTGTCTACT
>JAYXIM010022152.1:0-74613 GCA_037575425.1 Anastrepha fraterculus
TCATAACAAATATTAAGAAGATCTACATTTTAACTTATAAATTCTCAGAAAGGTTTGTGAAAAATGTAAAATTGTTTGCCAAAGGCTTGGAAATGTACTACTGTACTATAAAGCAATTAAAATATATATATTTTACATCCTTCATTGGATGTTTGGTCGAGCTCCTACTCCGATTTGTGGTATGTGTCTTGATGTTGTTCCACAAATGGAGCGACTTACAATTTTATGTCACCTCCGCACGTCAAATGAGGAGCTTTTTCAAGCCAGAAAGGTTTGCCATTACCTGCAGAGGGACGACCGCTTTTAGAAAAAATTTTTCTATGTATTATTTGGTGTTTAATGCCCGGAGGTTCGAAACCGGGCACTTCTGAATGGTAGTCACACCCCAACTAATTCGGCTACGGCGATCGTCTTCAATTACTATAAAAAAAGGTACTACTACATATATCTACTATACAGGTGAAGAGATATTTCGAATAACACCTAAAAGATCTTTAAAATATAGATATTATATACATTTGCAAATATAACTTAATTTTAATTTTAATTTTTAAATTACAGAATCATCATGTTTAAGCTCTTGCAGCTAAACTGAAGGATCATGAGTAACAATGAACGCAAGGAACCAACAAGTGAACTATCAGCTCCTTTGGAAGCACCGAAAGCGAGTAATATAAAACAAACTAAGGAGGCTGAAAATGGCACAGACAACCAATATGGTAAGAAATTTGTTTGTTCTATTATATTTATACAGGCTCCGACACTTGAAGTGTAACCAATTAAAAAGGTCATAAATGTGTGAAAGTAATACAGAATTAAGAATCAATTTACTTTTGCTCGATATGACCACCTTTTGCCTTGACTATGGCCTTGAGATGGTCCAGAAACGAATCGCAAGCTGCCCGAATGTGATTTGCAGGTATTTTGGCCCACTCGTGGACGTTAAGAAGTTCGGTACGTTGTTTTTGAGCCATTCTTGGTTCACTCGAGCTTTGTGAGGCCATCGAAATGTTTGTCATTTACCTTGACGCCAGGCTCGATGAAAACGATTGGAGAGCGCCCATGTGCGGTTACATTATCTGTGGCAGGCGTTTCCTCCTGGTGGCCACTCGATGACTCAAATTCTCGTATGAATGGTCGGTCAAATAAACTATATCGTTTAGTGAGTTTACAAACTGCTCAATTTAAAAAAATTTCTTGTCAGAAAACACAATAGTTCGGAAATTAACCGCTTTCGGCCAAGCGAAGCAACTCCTTCGCTCTCTCAAGTCTGACTTGTTGCTGCTTTGGTGTGAGATCATGCCGCCTTTTGGATTTTGTAAGGCCTGACTTTGAGCTCATTTTTCAGTATGCGGCGGATTCTATGGTCAAATATTTTCAGTTCTTTCGCCATTTGAAACTGGAAACTGTTCCCGTAAAATATCAATGATTTCGTTGCTTGTGCCATCCAATTCCGGCCATAAAAAATCGTTAATCATCTCTCGATAGCGCAATCTATTCACCAATAACATCTGTTATTGGACAACCCTTTAGTACAGCTGTGCAAGAGGACGTGGGAAGGACCTCCAATCGAGGTTTCAGTCAGGGTAGCGAGTCACCCTGAGCGACTCAAGTGACATCTTTATTCTGATGCTAGAAAAGTTTGTGCGAGCCACAGAACTTAATCGCTCAGGCAAAATTTATTATAAGAGGATACTAGCGTATGCCCATGTTATTAACATCATTGGCCCTTACAACCGCGCTGTTAGTCCTATTTTAAGCTGGCTAAACAAGCCAAGCGAATGAGTCTGGTGGTGAACAAGGATAGACGAAGTACCTGCTGTAATCAAATAAACAGTGGCGCACTCGCGTTTCGGCAGCCACTTTACTGTAGACGGTTATACTTTTGAAGTACGGAGGTCCGGCACTTGAATTGTTACCAATTTCAGACCGCTCGTGCAGCTGATGTACGTCAGCTGTCCGTTAGTTGGCTAAATGATAGTCCAGAATGTTATTTATAAGCGCGCGGAAGCATTTTGCCGAGAGTAAACGCGAAAAATGAAAATCAGTAACGGATTTCAAACGTAATAGTGTGATTGCATTATATTTGGCTGGAAAATCACAACCAGCGATTGTTCGTGCACTCGAGCACCTTAAAGTAAATAAAGTTTTTGTTTAACGCACCATTATTCGTTACAATGATACTGGTAGCATCGCTAAACTTCATGGAGGTGGTCATCAAAAGACTGCAACGTCACGTGAAATGGTTCAAAAAGTGAAGAAGCGACTTGAACGAAATCCCCCACGAAAGGGAAATCAAATGACGAAAAAACTGAAAATATCTGACCGTAGCATCCGCCGCATACTGAAAAAAGGTTTCAAAGTCAAGTCTTACAAGATCCAAAAGGCGGTGTGATCTCACACCACAGCAGCAACAAGTCAGACGGTTCAGGGCGAAGGAGTTGCTTCGGTTGGCCGAAAGCGGTTAATTTCCGAACTTTGTGTTTTCTGACAAGACATTTTTTTAAATTGAGCAGTTTGTAAACTCACAAAACGATATGGTTTATTTGACCGACCGTTCATACGAGAATTTGAGTCATCGATTGGCCACCAGGAGGCAACACCTGCCACAGATAATGTAACCGCGCATGGGCGCTCTCCAATCTTTTTCATCGCGTCGGGCGTTAAGATAAAGGTAAAGTATTCTGGAGGGTGCTTTGAAGCCGTGGGCAGACAAACATTTCGTTGGCAGACCGTGGACGATTTAACAGAACTCGGCACCGTCTCACAAAGCTCGAGTGAACCAAAAATGGCTAAAAACTAACATTCCGAACTTTATAACCTGCACACAATGGCTTTCGAATTCATCAGATGCGCATCGGATGGATTATTCTCTTTGGGTTAGTTTGGAGAGCAAAGCCCGAACTACAAGATTCACCAGTCTCGAGGCGTTGAAAAAAGCTATTGTTCACGAGTGGGCCAAAATACCTCCAAGTCACATTCGGGCAGCTTGTGATTCGTTTCTGGACCATCTCAAGGCCATAGTCTAGGCAAAAGGTGGTCATACGAGTATTGAACAAAAGTAAATAGATTCTTAATCTTGCATTATTTTCACACATTTTTTACTTTCAGTTGAATAAAAGTAATTTTCCAAACTAAATGTACGGCCTTTTTAATTGATTACACTTCGAGTGCCGTCAGGGCACTTACTTCAAAGCAATATCTGTTAAAAGCAAACAAGTTTTTTGTCAAAAGTATACATTTACTTACTGTAATTAAATCGAACTGGCCGATGAATCATATTTTACGGAGGGAGTATTTTGCTTAGCAATAATATTTCTTTCTATTTTAGAGAAAGGGATTTCTCGAGAAGTGCCGGCAAAAACAGGGCCCTCGAATCCGAATTCGTTTGAAAGCACAAGTACGGTACAGACGAAGACAATTTCTGTGCACGAGGATGTTGCTTCAGATGCAGTGACTTTGACTGCGTTGTCTTCGAAAGGCGTACTAAAACCAAAGGAACCAATAAGAGTTGGTTTCTATGATATCGAGAGAACGATTGGCAAAGGAAATTTTGCAGTGGTCAAACTTGCACGGCATCGAATAACTAAAAATGAGGTAAAGCGTAACCAAATTGTTGGTTTACTTGGTTGAATTGTTCGTTAATGTGGAAATTATACTGAATGTTCAACAAATATATAAACGCTCATAACTTTAAAAAAATTATTACCTACCTCTTTTGTAATAACATTCAATATTAATTAGGTCGCTATAAAAATAATCGACAAGAGTCAGTTGGATTCCATAAACTTGCAAAAGGTGTACCGAGAAGTTGAAATAATGAAACGTTTGAATCATCCACACATCATTAAACTTTATCAGGTAATCTTAATATAAAATTATTATCAACAATAATCCTGAAATGTAATAGATATAAAGATATTAACTCATAATAGAAATGGGTTCCTATGTAGAACATTTTTAAAAATACATACACGGGTATTTTAATGAAACCATCGGTAACCATTTCTATGCGTCGAAAAAGTAGATCCTTCACTATTACTTTGTTCTGTTCAAGATAATCGGAGAATAGAGGCGGAGATATCCGGGCAGAATCTGTAATTCACTTCCGAGTGATTTTCACTGAAATTTTCTGACAATTGAATTGAAATTCATTCGGAAGTGATTTACAGAATCTGTCAGATTGCTTTCGAAGTAATAGCAGTAGCTTCTATTAGTTTATGATGCCAATGGTTTGTTCTCTGTCGCCTGTGAGTAAAAACAGATGGCGCAAAACTAACCAAATTAACTTTGGTTTTGAATACCTTTTTTAACACGTTGACTGCCGAGCGAAATTTGCTGGTTATCACACAGCGCCGCAAGTGTGCATCACATAATCGTGCAAGTATAAATTGAAACATCGCACGTTCTCATTTTAGTTGCAATACTGTAGGGGCTGTTGATATAATATATTTGTTGAAACACAGAAATCCCTACTGGGAAAATATAATTGACGCAATATTACACCAAAACAATGCGCGGCACCATTGCCCGGCGCCATTGAAAGCCATGCGCCGGCAATGGTGCCGGCGCGGCATCAACGTGTTAATAAATAAAAAAAAGAATGATTTTTACTGATGGAAATCTTTATTTTGAACTTTACGCGCTCCATTGCTTGTCCATTGCTATTTTTCATGATGAATATGATTGACGTTCGATACTATTTGTAACAATTACAAATCTTCCGATAGGGTGATTAATTTTGTGCCATCCTGTATATGTGGTTTAAAAACGGTTGTGAGGACAAAAATGATAAGCAACGCACTCAGTTGGGTATGAGCTTATATAGGAACGGCCCTAAATTCTGAATTGCAATATTCTTTTGGAAAAAATGTGAAACTAATTCTAAACAGCATAAATTCCTTTGTCATAATACCATATTCTCAAAATTATGTAAAGTTCCTATTCTAGGTATTTAAATTCTGCCTAGATATGTATCTATTTCTTCGGACAAATGTGCAAATTTAGTAAATTCAATGCATCTAAAATGTGAAGAAATCATAAATTTCTCGAGGAACGTTTTTCAAACTCGTTGGAATTTTATAATTTTGTTAAATATTTAGAGAATAGGTTTTTTATTTTCTTAATTTGCAATAATTGCTTGAACTTGTAAGGCACAAAATATCCGGAGTTTTCAAAATTGAAAAAATTCCATGAAAATATTTATTTCTATTATATTTTCTCGAAGACTGCAAATCATAATCCAAAATATCGAGGAAAACGGCTTCAAAGTTTTCCACTTACCTATGCCTTCAATGCCTATTTTTCATCAATTTCATCAATTCACGATGTAGAGGATATAGAAGGTGGCACCTTCCGAAAACCGCTAATTTATTTTTGGCGTGTTTGACAATTGGGTGACAGTACAGAAAGTAAGCAAACCTTTGTGTGAACATTTACGCACGTGCAGCAATCCCAGTTTATACTTAGGGAGGGTTATGAATTTCCTGAACCTAAAAAACCGTAAAAAACAATAACCACAAATATTAAAAATTCTGATCTTATTTAAATTAATATAAGTATAAACTTACATATGCAAATATATTTAATTTTAATAAATAAATAAATGTATTTATTTCCAGGTGATGGAAACGAAAAATATGATTTATATAGTTTCGGAGTACGCCAGTCAAGGAGAAATATTTGGTAAGAAAATAAGAATAATTAGAAAAAAATGTATATTATACAAATGCTTAGAAATTTTTCATAACACTCAGAAAATAACCAAGAAATCATTTTAGCCAACAAAATTAATGGCATTTATTATAAATATTTTTGGCTAGCCCTACTGACCCTGAAGGCGATAATACGGTACCACGTCAGTCGTAGCTGGTTTATGAGCACAGGACAGTGACTTAACTCAGCTGCACCAGGAGTAGTACAAATGAGTGAAACTATATGACCTAAGCGGCCAATTGATAGATCAATTTCTTGCTTCCCCTACCAAAGATCCATTCAGTAAAGTGATAGTTTCAGGTAGAGATTGGCGAAAAATGTGACATGCTGTGACCAGTTTTTTTCTCGCACGAACTAGAGCGGTTTTCAGGGAAAATCACGCAAAGAGACAAATTGTTGAAATCGAGTTTGTACATTTTTATTATTTACTGCAACGGTTTTGAAGACATGAACACATTTTGTAGTACTGTGAGGCGAATACTTCTGATCATGCAACTTTTGACGAAATTCAAGATATAACAGATGAGTTTCTAGAACTGTCACTAGAAGCCATTAGCTGTAATGTGTAAATACAGATTTCGTATTTAAAAACTATCAGAAAACAAAACTCGAAATTTTGGAAGAAAGTCAGACATGCCACTTTTGCAAAGTTTTTAAATCCCACCTCGTTGGAATCATTTAGCATTTAGACCGTATTGACATGGGGAATCAAAGGATAGCAAATAACACTAGTTTACAGTACAACCCTAGATACCCGTGTATTAAGCAGTGGGAGTAGCTCCAGATACCCGTATCAAGCAGTGGGAGTAGCTCCAGTGCTCAACTGCTGAAATGTGTATTCGAACTTTTCAAGAAAAAAAGTCTAAATAACCAAAACAAGCATTGTTCACTGGAAAAAATTCGATACACTTGATATAATATTCAATTAATGAGCATCAAATAGATGTGCGGGTACTCGTTGCTCATACGCCCGAGCTGCTCGAAGATGTGCGAACAGAATCGAGAGCTCTATTTTACAGCCAAAAATCCAAGTACCAGCCTACTCAATTCCGATTTTGTTGTTGTTGAAGCAGCATATACATTCCCCTTACATGCATGAGAAATGCTGCTGGAGTGACAGCCTTTGGCCGGATTTAAATAACGTAGCACAGACTGTTGTGGGAACATAAATTCCGATGCAAAATCGGTCGCTGAGTCCGAAATCCACATAATATTTTTCTATAATGTAGCGTTTGAGAGATATTGTCAAATAGTGGTTTTGGATTAAGGCAAAAAATGTAGATCTTAAGAATTTCAAGTATGCGGAATCCGTTCACCGATTAAATTTGCTAAATGGTATTTGATTCAGGCTTCAGTTTTCATTATAATTTTTCAAAAAAAAATTGTATTAAAAGAAAAATTACCATGTTTTCTAAATGTAACATATTTAGAAAAATTAAGATATACGTAAATGAAAAAAGTTTAATAGTTTTTCGCCTGAGAATAAAATTACTCATTTTTGCATTGACGATATTTAAGTAAAATTTCACAAGTGGCTAACCACTGAATCGATTCTTGTTATATCATTAGTTGGTAATAAATTTTATTTATGATACAAAATTATGTATTAACAGCATCTTTACATAAATGTTTCAAGGAGAGCAAGAATGCAGGTATCAAACTTGAAACACGAACTAACAACATCTCAAGTCTATCTTCGGACTCAGTGACCGATTTTATATAGAAATTTGATGTTCTATTTCATGGGTAAAAAAAAAATTATTAATTACTTGTAAATCAGAGTAATGATTAGTAGTGCTTACGTTCAATATTTACCAAAAATATGAACTAAATAGTATTGCCTTTAGCATTCAAGCCATACCAAACAGCGACTTTTACTTAATTTAATGGGGTCTCGGAATTTCTTGGCAGCTTTTTCACTTGAAATACGGCAGTTTTTTATGCCAATATTCATTAAACAAGAAACGGGTCTAATCACTCAGTGATGATTAGACGTGAAACAATGGTTCATCTACTTACATATATTAAAATAATAAAATCCCGATTGTTACTTTCCTGAACACTCCTTAAAAATGTTTTTATGATAATTATCATTATAAATCTCATTTGAATTAACGATATTAAGCATTTTTTTTAGATACTCTGAAGAAATCACTTACTAAAATTTGATTAACATCTAGAGTTTTTGGACATTCTTGGCCCGCTCTACTATTTAATTTTGTTGGATGTTAAACTGTTAAACTATTGCTTACCTTTTTCCCCCATACAAATCTGTGGTTTCTAATATACATACACACATTTGCACATTCATGTATATGTCAGAATACGCCAAAAAGTAAGCAACGCTGCCTATACTCACTGCACTGGATAAGATCGCTCTTGCGTGTATGCAGGTCCATGCATGTTTGTTCGGTCTCTCTATCCAATGTTGGGAAACCGTGTTACGCGCTGCTTCTAAAATAGTCATATTTACATACATATAATTTATAATTTTTTGTTTGTTTCTGTCTTTACATAAAATGTGTTAGCGTATGATTATAAATATTGTTGACGTGCACACATACATATGTACATACATACTTATGTCTAATAAACTCAAAATTGAAATTCAAACTTACTTTATGAAACTTTCAGATATACGCATTAAATTGCTTAAAAAACAGACGAAATCGACTAACTAAAGGATGGTTAAATTTTAAGGGCCGATGTTGAATGTGAACTTCATTTGACATTTTTCAATTTCAGACTAACTCAATTTGAACCATGGAAAGATACACAATCGAGCAACGCGTTAAAGTTATTCAGGTTTATTATGAAAACGGGCGTTCAAATCAAAATGCATATCGCGCACTTCATCTTCAGTGATGAGGCACATTTTCACCTCAGTGGATTCGTCAATAAGCAGAATTGCCGCATTTGGGCGAATGATAATCCAAGAGTGATTGCCGAAAAACCAATGCACCCACAAAGAGTGACTGTTTGGTGCGGTTTATGGGCCGGCGGCATCATTGGGCCGTATTTTTTTCAAAATGAGGCCGGTCAGGCAATTACTGTGAATAGTGTTCGCTATCGTGAGATGATAACGAACTTTTTATGGCCCGAATTGGGAGATATGGATGTGGACGATATGTGGTTTCAACAGGACAGTGCCGCTTGTCACACAGCTAACGAAACAATGGCTCTTTTGCGCGAAAAATTTGATGGCCGAATAATCTCACGTCGCGGCGATGTCAATTAGCCGCCAAGATCATGTGATTTGACATCCTTGGACTTCTTTCATTGGGATTATTTGAAAGAAAAGGTGTACGTCGATAAGCCAGCAACAATTCAAGAGCTAAAGGATGAGATAATTCATTAGAACCTCAATTATGCCCCAGCGTCATCTAAAATTTGGACCATCGGATGGAGGTGTGCCGCCGAGGCCGCAGCAGTCATTTGGCCGATATTTTGTTCCATACGTAATTGAGCCATACCAATATTATCATAATAAAGAGAAATGACAATAATATCCTAAAAAATTGTATTTATTCAAAATCAACACCGGCGCTTGAAACTTAACCACCCTTTATTAAATAAAAAAATTTTCTTCGATGTTTTTTAGACAAGAAGTAAATTTTTTTTTCATATGGCTTAGCTAGCGCCATTTGCAAAATTTTCGAAATCTTTTTGAATCTCGAAGTTATTCATACCTTGTTGACTGTGATTTTCCAAAACTTAAAAAAAATGTGAGCACCACTTGGACATTGCTTTCAAGAAGTATTTTCCTTTCATAAATATTTACACATTTCTTTATACTTATTCCTATGGATTATCTCTTATTAAACGATTTAAAAAAATTGCCATCCTTAGATTACATAGCAAAATTTGGAAGAATGTCAGAAAATTCTGCAAGAACTAAGTTTTGGCAGATTTTATCGGCGGTCGAATATTGCCACAAGAAAAATATTGTACATAGAGATTTAAAGGTAATGTTTGACTAAAAATATTTACATACTTAAACGGAAATTAATCAGCAGAATAACATTTAAAAAAATTTCGTTTAGGCTGAAAACCTTCTACTTGATATTAATATGAACATAAAAATAGCGGATTTCGGGTTTTCTAACCACTTTAAAATTGGTGAATTGCTAGCAACATGGTGTGGTTCACCTCCATACGCAGCTCCTGAAGTATTTGAAGGAAAGCAATATACGGGACCAGAAATCGATATATGGGTAGATAATAATTATGTTTAGCTCTAATACGCACATCTATAAATTATTTTTTCAGTCACTTGGTGTGGTTCTTTATGTACTTGTTTGTGGAGCGTTGCCGTTCGATGGGTCTACTTTACAAAGCCTAAGAGATCGAGTACTTTCAGGACGATTTAGAATTCCTTTTTTCATGTCATCAGGTAGAAACACCACTTACTAATTCCATTTGAAAACATTTCTAAAATATGCTAAATATTTCAGAGTGTGAACATTTGATTCGAAGAATGCTTGTTTTGGATCCATCGCGACGATACACAATCGAACAAATTAAAACTCATCGTTGGGTTTGTGGAGAAGCTCGTGATACTGGTGGCATGATCCAATGCAACGTGAATATGGATGGCACTTCAAGTATTGAACCAAATGAAGACATACTAAGGATCATGTCTGAATTTGCTGGCATTCCACCAGAAAAGACTAAAACAAGTTTGAAAAAGAACAGCTACGATCATGTTGCAGCGATATATCTACTACTTCAAGATCGAGTAAACAGCAAGAAAAACCTTCAAGAATACTCAAAACGCTTAACAGATAATACACTGCCAAGGGTTACATCAATGAATCCCGTGGGGTATCATGGATCTTCAAAGTTACTACATAAAACCAGACCTTCGATAGACAAACAACGAGTTAAGCAAACTTATACTACACAAAAGGAAAAGACAATATCACCACTGCCAAGTGTAGATGAGGTTAAGTTTGGTAGTTTCCCAACAAAGTTTTCTCAAAAAATCTCAACCGATTGTGATAATCCGCAAGTCCATGAACATAGTAAGAATTTTAGTTCAACGACACTTAGAAGTTATGATCATAAAGAAGCGCAAATAAGTCAAGCATCAACAAAAGGACGACCGGTGCCCCTTAAGATGACTCGGTTAAGCAGGCACAATATTAGTTCAAGTCAGCATCCGATACCATCATCATATAGCACAGACAATAAATTACATACAGTTAATGAAAAGTGCCGCCAGGAGAATGTACCCTCAGTCGAATATTCAAATGGCCCATTAGCTGTGCCAAGTGTCATTAGCGAGAGTCCATCTCATTCACTCCATCAAAATCTCAGAGAGTGCATTATTAAACAAAGTACGGAAGATTGCCGCCTGCTTTTACAACAAGTAATATTCTTAACTTCTTAAACACTAATTTTTACAATACATTAGGGGTATTCGTTTAAAGTGCCTGTAAATAGCCAGCGTAAGTTTACGGACGCTACCTTGCCAATTATAAATTGCTAGTGTCTTAGAGCTGATAAATCGCAGGAGCGTTCATATAATAGCGCTTTTAGACGAATACCCCTACAATAATAAAACAATACCTTGTACAAGATGTAGTAAAAAAATAATCAAAGGCAGGTCATATTTCTAGGTTATGCTGGTCAGACCTTAGTTCTAACGAAACTTCTGAAAATTTAAAAATTTTTCAATACACTTTTTTATGGGCAGTTTTGTAATCCATTCAAGATTAGTATAATTTGGTGCAAGCTTGAAGTGGCTGCTACGAAATGTTGGAAGTTATACGGTTTTTTGCTGAGACTGCTCCATATAGCGCAATTAATGTAAAGTTGTGAAGTTTTTTATACACAGGATAGGGCAAAATCTTTCACCAGGTTTATCAGAGTGGGAGTAATTTAACCCTGATGAACCCTGCCCTGAGCAGGCAGCAATTAGTAAATAGTTAGTACGGCATTAATAAATATCTAAAGGTCTTTGAGCAAAATTCAATGCAAAGAATATCTGTTCAGTGTTTGTGAACACTCTTGGAGGTTTTCGCCACAGCCGTGATACCTAATTTGCATGAAAGGCTCAGCCATCTTATTATACACGCACATGGTGCAGAGCGACAGGGAAAAGAGTAATTTGTAAAAAGTAATTTCAAATAACTTTTGCAAGTTTGGTAAATTAATGAACTGCTAAAATGCGCGTTTAAACAATGCTGGTGCATGGTACACAAAAATTCTGTCATATTATTCCGTACCAAAATCACGGAGATTGAAGTGAAAAAATGAACGTAACTTTAGAGTGTCGTAAACAGATAAGATGTGGGAAAGAACTTCGACGGGAATGTCAAAATAGTGAAGCCTTTTAAGCCTGAAAAGTAGTCAAGTGATTCTTTGGCGGATCATATTGTTAGATCTGAGGATAGACTAGCCGAACTAAGGGACGGCCGTTTTTCAGTCTTTAACTCTAGTAGATATAAGTCTAGCTTACATAGATACTAATTCACTATAATTAAATTGGTAAAATTGTTTAATTTTTTACAGGCCACTGCCATTTCAGAATCTAAGACGTACGCGAATAGTGAAACCGAAATTGAAGCAGAACTTCAAAGCGAATTAAAAAACGGTCCATCAGGTGCTAAGAAAATTTCAAGTTCAACTAGTTTCGATTCATCATCTAATGGACAAAAAGCTAAAGCAAATTTTCATTTCAAAATGTCGGCGGAAGCAGCGAAACTTTTCCAAACATTGCAAGAAAGTCCCCTTCCCATTGAGGTATGATACTATAAGAAAATTTGCTATTATCTTATTGGTTTTATATTGAAAGCAAAAGCTAAAGTAACCTTTGTTTGCATATTAATGTCAAAGGGAAACGTCTAATAGAGGCGTGCTTGCCAAAGTTTGTTTTCTTCTGAGTTTTTGCTTAACTATTGCCAACAATTTTTTCAATAGGGCGATATCAGGCGACTGGGAAAGCCAATCCAACATCGCAATCTCATTTTGCTGTTTCCACTCTACGCACCTCATAAAGAAATTCTTGCCGTTCGGAGTCGGCTTAAAACTGTAGGTCCCTCCATTTGTGGAACAACATCAGGACGAACACCACAAATAGTAGGCGGAGGTCGGCCTAACGCCCAAAAAGGGTGTAACTGCAAGTATATATAAGTATATATACTCTAAACACCTTAGGCTGCGATGTTTGGAATGGTTGCCTTATTGTAAAATCGAAAGCTGAGTAGTTTTTCCAAACATGTGCTGACATCAGCTGACGGTAATAATGTTTTTTGGTAAATTATATTCTTCAATACTGCATTCAAATTGGGGGAAACACAAATAAACGGCCAAATGCTTTTTGGAGAAGCAGCTCCAAACATGAACCTTAACTGGATGCATAACAGTGCGTTGAAGTTGGCGAGTACCAGCAGTACACCAGGATCGATGTATGCAACTATTCGCAAAAATGGAAGAATCATCCGTGAATATTACTGTTGCCCAATTCGTATCTGAATTTACCTTAGCTCATGCAAGTCTTTTTCCAATGTATGATAATGAGAGCACCGAATTTTTTCAATGTGCTCCGGAATTTGAGGTCTGTCCTTGGATCGTATATTTGGATATATTAACACCACTCGTCGGTTGGCTTTGTCACAAACAAAGCAATGATCTTCTGATCTTGCTTTGAAGAGTTAGATTTTCTTTTGGCTGCGTCCGGGGATGTCGTCAGCGTTTTTAACTTCGGTATACCGTTACACACATTTATTTATGAACGTCTTCAATTTTAAATATTTTTCTGCAGATGTATGTGCTATTTTTGGGACTTTAGGAGGTGTACGAGTATATAGAAACACTGCTTCAAATCGTTATTCATAGCCGGAACTCAATTTGTAAAAACGAGTGTTGCCGAAAACAATTTTGCCCTGCTACTGCTAGGAAATAGTAGGTTTATGAGCCAATTACATAATACTTACAGGGTCTGGCACTCGAAGTGTAACTCATTAAAAGGCCATAAATTTAGTTTGGAAAATGACTTTTGTTTTATTCAAAGTAAAAAAATGTGTGAAAATAGTTCAAAATTAAGAATCAATTTACTTTTGCTCGATATGACCACCAGAAAGATATCGCAAGCTGTCCGAATGTGTCTTGCAGGTATTTCGGGCCCACTCATGGACAATGCTTTTTTTCAGCGCCTCGAGACTGGTGAATCTTTTAGTTCGGACATTGCTTTCCCAAATGGCCCAAAGAAAATAATCCATCGGATTCGCGTCTGGTGAATTTGAGAGCCATTGTGTGTACGTTATGAAATTTGGAATGTGGTCTTGGTTCACTCGAGCTTTGTGAGACGGTGCCGAGTCCTGTTGAAACGTCCATGGTCTGCCACCAAAGTGTTTGTCTGCCCACGGCTTCAAGGCAACCTCTAGAATATTTTCTCGATAATATTTCGCATTTACCTTGACGCCAAGCTCGATGAAAACGATTGTAGAGCGCCCATCTGCGGTTACAGCGGCCTAAACCATTATCTGTGCCGGGTGTTGCCTCCTGGAGGCCAAGTGATGACTCAAATTCTCGTATGAATGGTCGGTCAAATAAACCCTTTCGTTCTGGGAGTTTACGAATTGCTCAATGTAAAAAAAATGTCTCGCCACAAAACACAATGTTCGAAAATTGACCGTTTTCGGCCAAGCGAAGCAACTCCTTCGCTCTCTCACGCCTGACTTGTTACTGTTTTGGTGTAATCATGCGTCTTTCGAATCTTGTAAGGCTTGACTTTGAGGTCATTTTCCAGTATGTGGTGGATGCTACGGTCAGATATTTTCAGTTCTTTTGCCATTTGATTGGCACTTCGTCGGGGATTTCGCTCAAGTTGCTTCTTCACTTTTTGAACCATTTCGCTTGACGTTGCAGTCTTTGGTTGACCACCTCCTTGGCGTTTCGCGATGCTACCAGCAATAGAATAAAAACAGAACTTACATACTATATATTTGTAGCATAAATGTCATAGGTTAGGTTAGGTTGAACTGGTTGACTTGCAGATGAAGTTCCTAAGTGATGCGTATTGGAATAGTCAGCCCCCGTGGTGCCTGTTTCTATTGTGACTTTAAGGAGACATTTCCACCCCACTGGTGAGATGTTTTCCAATCCGTCAAATTGTTGTGCCCCGAAATATTTTAGACGTATTTTGAATAACGCAGGCATCCGCAAAGGGGAGGCACTACCATTTCCCCTGAGCTCTGCTCTCTACATTTCCTGCATTACCCGCTGGCCGGGCATACGCTGCTACTTTGTTATATCCCGTTAGCACGCCTATCATAATTCTACAATACAATCTCTTCGTGTTAGTGATAGTATAAATCGAGTACGACGATTGTCATAATTTTAATCAGAATGTAAGCAAATAAACGAAACAACAACAAAATAACACATCTCTTTAACATCCAAGCCACCAAGGATTGTAACGTCACAAAAGTGGCTTTTGGCGAATAAGTTCACGCGGAAAGAATTAATATATTGACAGTACCATCAAACTAAATTAATATTTTCCCGAATCGATATACTCACACCACTGCAAAAAGTTACTTTGAAATTTGGTCAAAGTAGTTTCTTTTTGCAAGATTCCTGCTCCGTCTACTGCAACGCTTGCCGTTAAAAATATAAGTTGGCGTAAAATTAGTCATCCAAATTTGTTTTTGAATAATTTTTTTACTAAATGAAAAAATTATATTGAATGATGCAAATCTTTATTTTGTTCTAGTTCACAAATGTGAAATATGATTAACGTACGACGCCATTTGCAAAAATTATAAATCTTCCGATAAACTGATTAATTCTGCGCCACCTTGTTTAACAGTTTATTGTATAATTATAGCCTTAGGCTTTTAGATTATACCGTCAGCACTTTATTCGTCCTCACTTACAGAAATTAGATGCTAATGAGCCCGTGTCAAGTAAATCAAACTCAGCCATAAATAGAAGTGTCTCTCCTACAAGTATGTCTACAGCTCACAACGGTTGCACCTCAAAATCATCTCAGACTGATTCCAAATGCAGGTAAGCGTATATGGTTATGCAGTAGACAGCAACATAAATGAAATAATGTACATTTGTCTCATAATATATTTCACCCACACACACATACCTATACATTAAAATGTGGTAGTGAGAACTTTGACCTGAAAGCATTAACCTTTAATACATTGAATACGCAATTACCAAGGCAATCAAATTATCACAACATTATAAGTCCAAAATCAATTTATTCACTGCTTTAAAAGTTGAGAATTATTTGCAGGAAATTTTGTAACGAAAAATGTGCATCCCGACTGAAGTCAACGAAAATGGCCCCACAGTGCAGCACTAGTACAGACGAGGGTTGTGAAACAGATCAAACAAATGAAATGAGAGGTATGAAACGAAATTAAGAGTAAACATATGTATATTTTCATTTACTTATATATTTGAAGCATATTTTATTTATTTAAGATGTAGGTATAGCATGGGAAAAATTGGGTGATCTTTTAACAAAATGCTTTGTCCGTCAATTGTGTTCAGTAATCATTCTCCCTGGTCGGTGCCTTTGTGAAAAAGCATTTGGTGTGATTCTGAAAATCATCCTGAAACTCTTACGACCTTATAATATCTCGAAAAATCACCACTTGGTATGACTTCCTTGCCCCATACTTTTTTAAAACTAGAGGCGATACCAACGTTACTTCAAGACGCTACAGACGAATGATTCGACACTTTTTGTGTGCTCGCCTAAGTACAATAATTCAGCATGGAACGAATATCTCTATTTTGGGGAAAGATGCAGAAGTAACACGTACTTGGACGGATTTAAATCTAGATATTTACGGTAACGTAGCACCGACTGTCGAGGGTAATGAAAAAAAAAAATCAAAACAATGTGGTAAAACTATTGTTGTTGTAGCATCATAAGCATTCACATGAATGTTTGGGTATGCTGGTAGAGTGACAGTCCTTACTTACTTACTTATATGGCCTCATTAAGTCTTGCCAGGCGTCTCCGCCTTGCGTGCGCCTTCTCCAATTTGTTACACCAAACGCTGAGAGGGTTCCCTTGACTTGGTATTTCCACAGGTCCTTCGACGTTGTCCTCTAACTTGCCATCTGAACAACTTCTTTGCTGGAGCTTTTGCATCCATTAGCTCGATATGGCCCATCCAGCGTAAGCGCTGAATATTGATGCTCTTAACTGTGTCCATATCGTCGTAGTGCTCATACAGCTCGTGGTTTATCGGCGGTAGTAGTTATCGCCAACAAGAAGAGGACCGAAGATTTTCCGAAATATCTTTCCCTCCAATACCTCAAGAGCGGCTGCATTAGTTTGCGACACAACCCATGGTTCAGCGCCATAGAGTAGCACGGCTATGATGAGCGTTTTGTAGAGGGTCTCTACTACAAATTTGCTTATTGAGATCAAAGCAACTCCTATTAGCAAGCGTGATTCGTCGGTTTATATCCACGCTGACATCGTTTGTTGTTGTGACGGCGATGCCAACAAATATAAATTCCTTGACAATTTCAAACGCATAGTTGTCTGCTGAGTGACAGTCCTTAGCCAAATATGAATCCCGGTCGTTCCGGTAATGTAGAACCCACTATCATGGCAAGGAATATGGGAACGTCTTCAATACTGCTTCAATAGACTTAATTTTTTTTGGAAATTTACAATAAAAAGACACTTGGGCTCACATTTCTTAAATACAGTGGCTGATCAATGATATATGTAGGTTTTTTTTGCTTTACATACTGTAGTCCAGTAGTTTCTTGCATATGCGTTCAGAAAACGCCTCAAGTCGTCCAAATCATAGTTTTAATTCAAAAACGTCAAAGTGTCGCATCAAAAAGCTCTGCCCAGCCAAAGCAACTCATTACAAGTGTCTCCATTTTTGCAGAACAAATTCATGATTCACCACAATGCAAATTTCGAGGAAACATTTTGATAATAGATACACTTCACATTAAATTCAATTTTTAATTTAAATTTATTATTTATGCAAAATTCTTATGTAATCTTCTAATGCGCTAATTAAATTTTACGCATCATTCTAGACTGTTCGCAATCAACCTCTGATCTAACTCAGCGAATGCAATCTTATGCTAGCAGCAGTTCATCGAGCGGAGTAATAGCAAGTTATTCGAAAAGTTTGAGTCAAAACCTGAGCCGTGGTTCATCAAACAGCAACTGTTCGGTTTTGGAAGGCATCGATTTAAACATGGCCACAAGCATCGATTTGGCAAGCAGTCTACCCTCGTGCGCCAGCAACACCACCTTGGCGACAGCGTCGGATCGTATGTCAGATCGTTCCATCTACAATAGCAATAATTCATGCTTTCATATGCCCGTTTCAAGTAATTCCTCGACGTTGTGTGCTAAGTCACCTGTGGTATGCATTGAAAAACGGTCACCAATTCATTTTAGGTATTTGAAGACTTCTTCTCGAGTTTAGACATCACGATTTTTTGTACTTATAAATTTCAATATTGCAGGGAAGGTCGTCGCGCCAGTGATGGTCTTGTTGCTCAAGGATTTGTTAATTCGATGACAATTTTGAATTCTGGCGTTGGTTATGGTAGCTATCGCTACGACACTCGAAAGCAGGATTGTTGGCTGGAATTGCAGCAGTTGCAAAAAGAAGTTGTGTCACTTAAGTCGAAATATCGTAGCAATAAAGTCCCTGTAGATGATGGCAACAGTTATCAATTTCAAAGTAGTCAATTTTACTCAATACCAAATAGACTGTCATTAGATTTACAACATCAATTTGTGCAAACGCCACATGCACCGAGAACTCCACATCTAGTACGTCCGAATCACAGTTTCGAAAGTGTAGATTTGCCTGGACCATTTTTAAATAATGTGCGCTTCGATGCAAGCAATCTATCGATGGCTGGCGCTGCACGGAGTGATATGACGTTATTGTGCAACATGAATCCATTGGCCATACAACGACAGCCATTACAGCAACAGTTGCTGCAGCATAGATTACTGCAACAAAAGCGGCAACTATTACAAAAGCAATACGCTTTGGAGTCTCATATTTCGCGGCAGCAACAACATCTAATGCGTGAACAAGCTTACAAAGTAGGCCCTTCACAACAAGTTGTAGGTCAAGGTTTGATAGCAACCAACTTCGAGTCGGCGGAATCATGCCCACCTAGTAATATTTTTTTAAACGGCTTGAATGTTTTCGACCGAGGTACAGGAAAGCTGCAGCAATCATCAATAATTCCACTGCCCTATGGCCCAACCATCAATAACTACATGAAGACGTCATATATAAAACAGCAATCCCAGGACCTATCTATGGTAACAATGCCAACGAAATATATACCGCCGTTAAGTAGACACGCGTCAGAGACATGGAGCTCACTACCAACAACAGTGCATAGTAGTCAATTGAAAAAAGCAGGCAAATTAATTGAAAACGGCGGACGTTTAGCGCCACAGTTTCATGCAAATGTAGGTAACTTTAATCATATAAATCATATAAAAAGCAGTGTCTCGCCAAAAAAAGGTACGGTTTTAAGGAAAACTTAAGGGGTTAAGGGTAGTCAGAGGTCCGAACCCGAAATGATGATTTTCAATAATTTTTTTTGCTAGACAAATACTTTATTTTACAAAAATAAAAACATAGTATGGATAAAAACATAGCATTTCGACTTGACTTTAGAAAAATTACAAAAAAAAAAAACAAATTAATAATTGTAAAAGTTTTCGCTGTTTGTGTGGAGCTCGTTTCTCCAGAAGTCCCTTGCGGTGATCATCACAAGTCCTTGGAAATTCATCTAAAATCAATCGGACAAGCGAAATTAGTTTTATTAATAGATAAACTTGTGCCTGATCGAAGCTTTTTTTCAAAATTAACAATACGGCGGCCTCAGAAAATATTTTTTAGATTTTAGAGAAAAAACTGGCAATTAATTGTTAAGAAAATCGAAATTTTGATAAAAATAAAATCCTTCGATCAGACACGAGTTTTTTATGTTTTCCAAAAGCAGTATATATTTTATTGAAATCTACCAAGCGGTTTTTAAGTTATAGTGATCACCAGTTCAAAAAACATAGTTTTGAGAAAAACGCAATTAAAGTTGTGCTACTTGCTCTCGAACGCTCCGGAGCGCCCGAGCGCCCTTTAATTAACAGTTGAATAACCGACAAAGTATTTGTCGGATTCACTTCAAATTTTCACACAATATTTTTAAGATATTTTACTTTAAGAAATTGCAAAAACAAAAAATCCAATTTTTTGAAAATTTCGACTACCCCTAAGCCCTTAATAACTCATGCAAATCTTGATCGATTTAGACTTGTTAGGTGTCATTGGAAAGATATTTGGTTTAGTTCATTTTTTGTCGGTAGTCTTAAATTTCAAATATACGTATTGAACGGTCGGGACGGAATATTCGTTGGTATTTCTTGTGTCAGGTGGATTGAAGTTTTTCGATTCACTTTTATTGCGCGCTATGTTGTACGACAAAAACGACCGTAAATATAATATTAGTTTGGAAAAAAAGTGCATTATTTTTGCGTAAAATTTTGCTCAAATGGTTTAAAACTGTTTAATGTGCTATTTTTAATGTCTGAACGATGCTACGACTACTAACATGTCGGTCAACTTCGATAACTTCTGTAATTTTATCGAAATTATCGACATTTTCTTTAAGATCAAAATGTCTGAACGGAATCGACGAAACCAAAATTGCACGTAATTAGCTATTCCTATATCGGCACCATAAACACCATTCCCAATTTCAGCTGCCTCGCTTGCATTTTCGCCTTCATCAAAGAAAAACTGTAAAATGTTGACTTCCATTATTAACACCCTGTAACTTACAACTGAAAGGAACAAACAAAAACAGCAAAAGAGTTTTTTTAGTTTGAAATGTCACCTGGACACCGAGCATAAACTTAAAATTGTTTCATCGATACTTCTTTTTCCTCAAACTAAAATATACAATTTTGCGAAATCGTGAATTTTCATACAGGCTGCGACCTCGTTAATAATAGGACCTGAGCCCTTCCATGACTCGACTTAGAAGCAGGAGCAAAGACTAGGAGGCATGAGCTGGCACGACTGCGACCAGTCCCCGGAGACTCCAGCACGCCTTCTTCTCGAATGTGACGGTATAGTGCGAAGAAGGTTGAGACATCTCGACCGGATGTAGCCTGACTCACACTCAACCCAACCCGGCTCTAGCTTAGGTTAATTAAAGGAACTGGGTTTGATGAGTTACTGTAATGAGTAGAGCGCACAAAAGACCATAAGGCGTACAAACCTCATTTTTATTCATTCATTTATGGTTTTCGGCAAAATTTAACAAAGTTTTAGTAAATTGTAGATTTTCTACTAAACACCTGGCAACTGTGACGATATCAAAACTGTCAAAACAAAACGCTGCTCTATATACTACTATATAAAATAAACTCGAAATTGAAAGACCGAGTATTCAAAATACTCGAATAATTCAGAGCTGAAGGGCGCTTTTTTACAAGCTTTTTATATTTTTATGATGGACATTTAAGGATATCACATCAATAAATCAAGATTGGTTAAACAGAGGCAAATTATTAAAAATAAATTAGCATTGATTGTAAAGGGTGATCAATTAAGAGGTGTCGGATTTTAAATTGAAATAAAGCAACGAAAATTATAATTTAATGGGTAATCTTTATTTTTTTTTTTGTGTAGAACCATTCATGGCATTTTTCCTTCAGTTAATCCCTTTTCAAATGTTGGCTGTAACTGCGCCGTAATTCGGCTTTCTGTAAACACCAATTTTGAATGATTCGCGTATCTCATGAATAACTTTAGTAATGTTTGTTTCCAATACCTCAATCGAAGTAGACTTCAAGTACCAGCATGAAAAAGTCGTTTATCATGGCGCGATAGCATTTGCCATTCACTGTTACATTAGCGCCAGCCTCGTCTTTGAGGATAAAGTACCTCCAAACTGATCTCCCGTTATATCGTTCAGTTGCTAAAATAGTGCCATAAATCAAACTTTTTTTTAATAGTTATGCAAAAATAACTATCACTTCTTCTTTTATGCCGCGTAGAAATATTATTGACAGTATCTCAGTAGATGAAAATATGTTCTTACTTTTGCTGCATAGTAAATTAAAAACTTTGAAGCCGTTTTCCTCGAATATTTAATTTTTTGAGTTCCGACGTTCGTCCAGTAAGTGAGCGATATGTATGGAGCAATATTGAATTTATTTTTCTAAATGAAAGCATTAACTTTAAATATATAATAGATTTTATTTCTCTAATTAAAATTATATAAAAAATACAATTCGGCTCGATGTCTATATGTACAAGTATATTGTATAAGAGAATCATAAAATTACTTTGCGAGAAATATTTTTGTTCTATTAATATTTATTATTCGCTTGGGAAAACGGTACCATTTTTTCATATGTAGGCTGAGACACCTTAATTTGTGAGCATTAAAATTTTAAATACTTTTTCTTTCAGACAAACGTTTACACATCGAACTGGCAAACCGTCATAAGGCCCCTTAGTGAAAGCCCTATTCTTGAATTAGCCGAACATTTGGAGTCTGTATAATCATTGCATAATTAAACAATTTACATAGTTAATTCGTATCGAAAACAAGAACAATAAAATAATATCAATTACTTAATTGCATTTACACTTTAATAGTAATAGTTATTATTGTAAAACTATGCATAATATTGCTTAAAATAAACATCGATAGTTCTTATAATATAACATAATTGATTTGTTAACACATTATTCCAATTTTCAATGCATATGAATGTACGCATATGGGATATTTATGATCTGCGAATTGAGAAATAAAACCAAAAACAATGGTGCACAAATGCCCCTATAGTGGAATAGCACACTGTTAATGACAATGTTGGGTACCGTAGTACTCTCTGAATGTTAAAACTCATAACTGGTAAGTTCGCCCTCCCCTTTTGTTAGTCAACAGTACTTAGTTATTTAATACATATAGCATTTGTCTGTTTAGTTCCTTTTTTGACTTGAGCCATGGAAAAATAATAAGATTTGATAGCAAGGGTACATTGTTAAAGCTTTATAATTTCGGAATAAATATATCACTTGTTAACGTTTAGCCAAACATTTTGACAAATCTTAAATCCATCATAATTTAAACCCCCCAAATGTAATCTTTAACTCACCAATTATTTCTACGATTCTATTTTAAATGATTATCATTGTAATGGGTGTACAAGAAAGATTCACAGGATTTGCATTTTGCAGAAAATTGTTTATATGTATGTATAAGTACATACATAATAAATAAATAAATAAATAATTGGCGCGTACACTTTTGTGAGGTATTTGGCCGAGCTCCTCCTCCTGTTTGTAGTGTGCGTCTTGATGTTGTTGCACAAATGAAGGGACTTACAGTTTTAAGCCAGCACCAAACGGTAATGGTTTTTTTATGAGGAGCTTTTACATGGCAGAAATACATTTGGAGGTTTGCCATTGCCTGCCAAGCTGCGTCCGCTATTAGAAAAAACTTTGCTGCTTCATGTAATGAGATTCATGGAGATTCGATATTTTTTTCTTTTTATTTACTAGTAATATAACTGTTGTTATCGCGGTCGCCGTAGCGGAATGGGTTGGTGCGTGACTACCATTCGGAATTCACAGAGCGAACATAGGTTCGAATCTCGGTGAAACACCAAAATTAAGAAACAGTTTTTCTAATAGCGGTCGCCCCTCGTCAGGCAATGGCAAATCGTGAAAAAGCTCCTCATAAAAAATATCTGCCGTTCGGAGTCGGCTAGAAACTGTAGGTTCATTTGTGGAACAACATCAAGAAGCACGCTACAAATAGGAGGAGGAGCTCGGCCAAACACCCGAAAAGGGTGTACGCGCCAATTATATATAATGTATATATATACATATAATATAACTATAGATAGTAATATAACAATAAAAAGGCAATATCGATAAGGGGTAATGGCGTAGATCGATATTATTTATTCTCCTCTTTTAATTTCACAAAAATTATTCAAAGTGTTTTTGCACGGTCCCCGCAAACCCGCAAAAATTAACAAATAAATTAAAAAACAAAAGTATTTATCCAGTTTTATTTTTTATTTCTCGGTATCATTTGTAGGACATTTGTGAAAAGAAATTAAAGATCTGTGAATATTTTATACCAAATTGTGTCTAATTTTTATGGCCGTAGAACAAATTTGAGGGAGCGCGTAAAAATTAAAAATAAAGATTTCCAGCATTCAAAATATTTTGTTTTTATTTACTAAAAAGTTATTCAAAAATAAAATTGCTGATTAATTTTGCGCCACCTTGTACAAGTGCATATTTTGTTTAAAGTATTGCAAATTTGAAGGGCTTGCTGAATACTTTTTGTAGAAAACACGTGGAACACAAGGAGCTGCTTACTTCTGAAATCCAGTTCCTTAACATATCAATAAAATTCTTAAATCATAATCTCAAGTATATTTTCAACTTCGCATTGTTCTTGGATTCATGCAAGAAGAGGCGCTTTACAAACCAAATAGAGCTTGCACTTCATATGCTAGGTTAGGTTGAGGAGGCTATCCCAAGCACGACACTTAAGAAATGCTGTTAGCAAACTGACTCTGGCGCCACTAGAATAAAGAAAAGGATAAAGGGAAAGCGAGGAAAGACTGAAACAATAGAAATTTTATCTTTAGTTGCAAAAAGAAAATCTGCATACAAATTAGCAAGTTCCGCAAAGGACCAATATATCCCTGCGAAGGTCGCCAGAGTGCTAGGGAAGATTTAATTAAGATGTTTGAAAATTAGCTCCGCGAAAGAATGATGCAGACGAAAAGTTGAAGACTTGTTGGGACTTGAAGAAATATTGGCACTCACCATATGGACAATTGCGAAGTTATTGCACATAATCGCGAGCATGTCAGAACCGCATACTATGAGCGGCATAACTTTAAACACGTTTTTATCGAAACAAATTTTTTGGAAAAAAATCTATTTGATAAAATTCTATTTCAACATGGCTTTATTAACTTTTTTATTTTCACACTTTATTTACTTATTTATAATACTAATTTATGTATATACTTTCAACCTCATAGAAAACCTAAATGATTTTATTTTATTTATTTGCTCTAATCATAAAATAATTTCTCTAAGAGCATACCTGAAGACCTTTACCTTTATTAAGATTACCGATTTGGTTATCTTCAGGAGCCACTCCGAGCGTTTCTCATCCACCCTTGATCAGAAGAACTTTTCACGTGCGTTAGTGCTTCCCTGCGCCTTTTTAATGCCTCCTCGTTAAATAGCAGCCTCAAGATAACTATGGGACCCGTCATATTATATTTGCTTGGAGAAGCTACTTCCAGGTTTAGAGAAAGGCAAGTTTGGCATTTCTTGACCAACTTCCAGTGCCCCGTTAGTGATTAATAAAATGAATATTAACTTCTTTAAAGGGCATTACACCAGTAAATAGTCAGCTGTCTGGTCGCTATCTTTGCCCGAAATACATTACATTCAAATCGAGGGTGATGAAGAGTTCTTAGCTTCTTCTCTACGAACAATGCCATTTAACTTCGAGCAACTGTGAGGAAATTCACTTAATACTATGTTATATAAGTACATGTTTTATTTACAACTCTCTAGTCTCCCATTATGGACAAGTGCTTTTTAATGCTCACCACCTGGTTTCAACAGTACTGTAAATGACTGTAACAGCATGTAAATGACATTCTTCTAGTTCCACCAAATACGTTACGTTCGAACCGTAGATATTCGGCAGCGGAGTGAGTTTTACATATATAATTTTGTACGCTTAGGATTGTCATTATATATTATACTGAGAAAAATTGTTATACTTTACATGGGACTTTAACATGAATTTATTTTATTTTTTATTAATTTATAGTACTAAAATTTTGTGTTTTAAATAATTAACAAATATTTATGCAGTAGGACATGCATACAATAATAACTTACAATACATATATTTACAAGTATGCAGTCTGAGCCAAAACTACCCATCTGTTAAGAAATGCTTGCCCTCAAATCACTTTTTGTAGTAATTTTCTGATCATATATGATATGTAAGTACATATTGTTGTAATGTGTTTCAAGCGGAGGTGTATGCTGTTCAAGAAGCGATGAACTTTGTTGTGGAAAACAGAGGTAGAGGTAGATTTGTATGTGTCTGCAGCAACAGCCAGCTGCGCTCATGACTTTAGATAGCTCCGCTCATGGCCCCCAACCACTTCAAGGGTAGTCGAGTCCTGTAAATCCAGGCTGAACTATGTCGGTAGACATAATAGCCTGATGCTAACATCAGTCCGGGTCACGTGGGTATCGCGGGTAATGAGTTCTCTGACTCTTTAGCCAGAATGGGCTCTGAGACCGATTTCCTTGTCCCGGAGCCCGTTCTACCACTCCCTTCAGCAGCCATCAAAGTCACGGTTAGTAAACAGGTTACTCTAACACACAAGCGAGCTTGACAGGCTGAAAGAGGCTGCAGATGGACAAAATTGATGTTACGTGTCATGTCCGACCGACAGGTCGCAGTTCCTCCTGTCACTAAGCAGAGGGGACTGTAGGAGGCTGGCTGGACTGATGACGGGCCACTTTCTATGGACAAATCACATGGAAAAGGTAGGCATCTCAGACAGTGTACTCTGCCCATCATGTGGAGAGAAGGATGAGATGGCGAATCACTTTCTGTGCGTCTGCCCAGCCTTTGTTTGAGGTCTTTGGCACTGATGTGTTAAGAAGCGACCACCTTGGCTCTTTGACACCACAAGATCTACTCAGATTTCTTCGGAGGTCGAGTAGATTTAAAGAAAACTAAAAAGGGAATCCGAGTGCAGTACATTGGACTTACTTGTGCCTGAGTGCTGTACTTGTCTGTCCCAACAAAAAACAAAAATAAAAACAAAAAAAAATGTCATAACCCAAAACAAAAATATAATACGTAGAAGTTGCCAGCAGCTCTTCTTTTATGCCGTGTAAAAAAATCTTGGCGATATTTATTAGCAGTAGTAACTCATTATATGTATGACAATGTGTTTTTAATTTTACTAAGGAAGGTATAGGCTTTGAAGCCATTTTTTCGAATTTTTTAAGTTGTGATGTTCTTCTTCCAATTTTTTAAGTTATGATGTTCTATATACGCATAAACAGTATTTCTCGCTTATAAGCACTTCGGTTATAAGAATTTCGCTCTTATGGTATAAACACTTGAAAAACTATAAGAAAATTTCATATATTTAAAAACACAAAAAAATCGCGATATAGGATTTGTTCGAGGCATGTATAAAAGCATAAACCCATATACACGATCTCGCTTTTTCTTAGCCTTAACTTGCGAAATAACCCTAACAAATCCAAAAATCTTTCTTTTTTACTACGACTTCGCACATTTATCAGCTATACTTTCTCGGAGGTTCTACTTCTATGATTCTATGTTAGCAAAACTTAATTTGGAGGCCAAGGTACGTCATTTTGTAGAGCAATGTTAAAAGTAATTTTCATAAAATTGTTACGCCGTAGTAGGAGGTAACAACCGACATATTGAAGCGCTTCGGAATTCGCTTTTAATCTTTTCTTACTTTCATTTCTTGTAAAAATCATTAACAGGTAGAGGATTCCCCTAAACGAAAAAAAAATTCCAAGTTTTCGAAGCCGTTTTTGGGATTCCACCTTTTTGAGGCTCGTAAACAAGGACGAAATTTATGTAATAAAATTTGATTAGAATTGAAGAGAATTTCTCCAAGGACGCAGATATTGTTTGCGTTCATTCACCAGAGGATCTATGATCCGGCGCTACTGGGCGGCGCTTTGAATTTGAAGTATTTTTTTATTGCTTAAATAAACAAATTTTGGTTTACTTCTTTCTTCTTTGCTGCGCAAGCTCTTTTCAACAGTTTTCAGTTAGTGTTGCCTACTTTCCAAGACAAAAAGTGCCTTTCATTCAATTGTGACTGCTGCTTTCGAGACCTAACGCGCCTAACTTAAGCCCTAAACAAAACTTATGTGTGTAAAATATTATATATAGCTTGCTTTTGTTCGATTTCTCGTTATTTATGTTAAAAACTAATTATAATTACTGGAAAAATGGGTATTTGAAAAAAAATAATAATAATTACAAATTTTATACATAGGCAAATAAAGGTAACGTTTAACCACAAAATCAAACGATTTGGGATTCATGATCTCATACCCATTTGAGTAGATACTTAATATTTACATGCAGAAGCGTGTGTGGAGTGTTTTGTTTTTTTTTTTGGCAAGGGGGTGCATGTTGAGTCAATATAAATACAATACAACTAATGTATATATGTAAGTACACTAATTAGCATGTTGCAATGCTGCAAATAGAATCTAACAGTATTGGTAACCTACGCTTTCTGCCGGCATCGCAATAAATTCCAATACGCTTGCCTGTATTCATTTGACATCAGAACATAAATAATGGGATTTATGCAGGTGGTTAAATAAATAAGTAAATATCCACTTATATTAACAATATGTAAGTCTGACGAGCCTTTCCAAATTTTTGTAATTGTTATTGGCAAATGGCAGAAAACAAAAGATATAAAAATAACCAAAATCATTTTTAATAACCGTCGATCTTTTAGGCTCATTCTTCCAGGATATATGGAGGAAGCATTCGATGTATTTCCCATAGAAACGTACTGAGTTTTCCTAGGCGTAATTCTGTTGAACGATGTTTTTAGAGAAGTAGTTATGAATGCTTTATGGCTAAAATGGAAATCAAGACATTACCATTTGCAGTTCTATTAAATAGTAAACATTTTCGTTGGGCTTCTCTCACTTACTCTTGAGGTTTCTTTGTGTCGCCTCCTGTAACTTCTGACTTAAGCGATTCCTTCGGGGTTTCTTTCATCTGGAACTAAAATATTCGTATGCAATTTATTATATTTTTGTGTATATATATTTAGGTAAGAGCTTAACTTTAGAAATTATAATAAAATGTATGCTCACAAAAAAAACTATATATTATATGTAAATCTTCTTCTTCTTTTCTGATAATTAGTAAATAAAATTTTTTTTTTTTCATTTTTGTAGTTTTGGTGGCAAAAAAACGTAAAACGAGCATTTTTGGCGAAAAATTTCGCCATATTTGTAAGTGAAAAACAACCTTAAAAAAAAAAACAGTGTAGGGGGGAGGTATTTTTGATTTAGAAAACGTGTGCCAAATTTGAAAAGAATCGGTTGAATAGTTTCGGAGTTGTGATTGGCACCGACTTTTAAGAAGTCGTTTCGGGAAAAACGCGTTTGAAAAAATGACTCTGAGAAATTATCGATGCTCCGCATTCGAGGTAGAGTGCCTACAAAGGCTATAACTTTGAGAGTTCTGCTCCGATCCACTTAAAATTTTGACACAACATTCTTGAAATGATTTACTATAAGATGAGTGAAGAAAAAAAATTTCGATTTTGAAACCCTACCCCCCCCCCTTAAATCTAATTCGTATATAAGAGTTTTAAAAAGGTCTGAACTAATGGAAAACTTATATACATATATACTCATTATTATTAAAGAAGTTACATATATCAACAGTTTTGTTTGTGTCACTTTAAGTTCACAGTTATTTAAAATTTTTTTTTTTCAATTTTTAATATTATTATATTCTATACTATAAAGGTGAATGTCTGTACGTTGTCCGCGCATCACTACGAAACGACAACACCAAATGAGGTAAAAAATTTTATACATTCATATTTTCACCCAATGAAGGATATAGGCATGTTTTTATGATGGAACTCCCTTCCCCCAGGCCGCGCCCCCACTCTCATTCGTCACTAATAATCGAATATTTGCTTAAATTTAATCTGAAAAATCTTAGTTTTTCCTATTTCCCACTATTTATAGCACACTCTAGACTTCATAATCCGCATAAGCTGTTCAACTATGACCCAAATGCAAAGTTCAAAAACGGTTTGAGATAGAAAATTAATAAAAATAATTTTGTTTGATATTTTTCGAATTGGTTGTTTTGATTTTATTCAACGAGGCATAGCAACGGATGCCGGGTATTGTAATATAGGGTGGGCCATGTAAAATTTGCTTTTTTATTTTTTCAAACCTTTTTTTTTTTATTTTGAAGATTGAACATTTTCATTTATGAATGAAAAATAATATCGTTCAAATGACTACCACGACTGGCTTTACAGTAGGCCATTCGATCAACCCAATTTTTAAGCACATTTTCGATTGTGTGGGCTCCAATTTCATGAATGGCAACTTCGATTTCGTGTTTTAAAGCATCAATCGTCTCTGGATGGTTCGCATAGCATTTGTCCTTAACGGCTCCCCACAAAAAATAGTCCAAAGGGCTTAAATCACAGCTCCGAGGCGGCCAATTGATATCGGAAGCAAAAACGGTAGCCAAAAGTTCGAGTGTAACTTTGGCAGTGTGACAAGTTGCACCGTCCTGTTGAAACCAAATGTCGTCCATGTCATCCTCTTCAATTTTTGGAAACAAAAACTCGTTGAGCATGTCACGGTAACGCTCGCCATTTACTGTAACCGCGGAAGAAGACTCACCATTTTGGAAATAGGTTTTCAATATTTCCCAATTTTGTTCAAGCGTATAGCGTCTCATTTCGTAAATGTCAAACCTTTGAGTAAATTATGAACACCTTTGACATGTCATTTGTGTTACCATTCTCAAAAAAATAGGTGGTTCAAAAAGGAAACGCTATATGGCCCACCCTGTATTATGGTTATTAATAAAAAAATATTTTCTATGAAATTATTGTTTGTAATTCTTTTATATACATAGGTATTCTAAATCCCTCAAAACTACTCCTACGCGAGCGGGGCCGCGGGTTAAAGCTAGTTACTTATAAACCTGTTTTGGTACAAATAAATTGTTTTGTACTCTAATATAAATATATTAAATATGATAAAAACAAGAACACTTAAGTTTTATTTTATTATAACTCAACGCATAGAATTGGGTTAAATTTAATTGTATGCACGCACACTAAAAAATGCTAAAAACATTTGTCTGTTTAATATCATTCATCCTCTTAGTTCTTAACTCTCCCCTCTCTCATAATTCTCACCTCTCTTAACTGCACGCACGAGACTAAGCACTGATGTTCATTTCACAATGTAAACAAAGTGACAAATATGTAAAATAAAAAAACCCACCCACACAACAATTAAATGCTCTTTAAACAGAGGTAAGAATAGCAACAATTTTGAAAAACAAGAAATGCACTCCAGAGAATATATACATATGTATGTACGAGTACATGCTTTGGTTTTGGGGAAGCTGTGTATTACATTGCAGTTAGCTTATATAAATCAAATAGAATCGACTACCGAATTGCTTATAGGGTACTTCAACTTAAGACTTTACGAATACCTTCCTACGGTTATTATTATTTTAAATTCTTATAAGAGTATAATTTTACAGGGCTTACTCACATTTTGTACCTCCTTCGAAAAGTCTGTTTGATTGATCTTTGCATTACCACTGTTAACTTTGACTATTCCATCGCATTCCGGTCCATTATCATTTGAATCGCTTACATCAATATACTCTAAATCTTCGTAAACGTCAAATGGTTTCATTGCAGGTGACGTATCTGCTACTTTTGTGTTTTTCAAATCACTATTTTGACCGTCTGTATGGTTCTTTACAATATTGGGTAGCTTTGAAATGGGTAGTTCATTTTGGTAAATAATATTTTTAGGTGGAGGTTCTCTATGCCTGAATGCCGTCTTTCGTACGAGGTAGAGAATTCTTGCGTAACAAACCATAATGCAAATACAAGGAACCATAAATGCTGCAATGAAAAGGAACTCTTTTGGAGTATGACCATTTTCATCAAGTAAAATTGAACAGGAGCCAATAGTTGTATCTAAACCAAATCTACCCCACACGCCGCGCCAAGTTGGTATCATTATTGAGAACGCTGTTATCCATGTACCCGCAATCATTAAGCCCAAGTAGCGACGTTGATAGATTCTAAAATTAAATGAAACAAAGCTTGAGTAAGTAGCAATTAAATGAAAATTCTTGCTTTCAAACCGTGAGTACTGTCGTGGGTGTGCGATTATAACGTATCTGTTAATGGTAATGAGTGACACGGTAAATAGCGAAACGGCTAATAAAGCATAACGCATTAGTGGGAAGAACCTGCAAAGAAGTTCACCATGTATCCAGGATCTCCTCAAAAATGTAGATGCCGCCAATGGCAGATTGAAGCAATCAAAAAGTAAGTCCGACGAAGATAAATTCATTATAAAGATTGCCGTTGAGTTCCGGGTCTATAAAAATAGAGCATAAAAATAGTGTTTCTATATTTACTGAGAAAAATGTGAAACGCATTGATGTTCAAATATTGATTAAGGCTGCTGAGGCTTAAAAAATTATTAATAGTTTTGGTTTTTAGTTTAAAATATGCCTTATATCTTAGTTTGCTTGTTTGCGCTTCAAAAGTTCTTTAACTTTCCTCACTTTTTTTTAATCAATTTTGTGTAAGGGTACATTCGGAACTTAAACCAGAGAAAATTTGAAAATATGTAGTTTAACTCTATTGTAACTTTTGAAAGTTTGTGTGGCAACCTTGTAGCGTTATAATAAAATACAATAATATCTAAAAAATGTATCTAAGGCCAAGTTACAATTTATATAAATGACAAGTCAGAGTTTTAGTTTCTAAGAAAATGCAATAATTTGTGAGCAGATGAAAAATTCCCATTTAAAAAATTGAACTGAATTTATTCAACTTCTTCGAACATCTGAAATCCCCATACTTGCGCCTATAACTTTGTATCGCTTTAATGGTAGTTAAAACAATTTCCATTTCGCAGTTAAATTTATTTTATTTTTGGTTAGAAAAGTCCCCCAAGCCGCACTTATGCTATTTTTGCTAGATAGTTCCTGTTCTCAACCTGCTTTTTACAACTAAGCTTTGGTGGCAATTTTTCAGCAAGGTAGCTATATTCCGCCGTTATTCGAATGTTTTCCCCTCTAATCATCCTAATCATTTTTCACTTTCTGCTAACCTACCACCTTGTCGAAAAACCAGTATAGCTGACTTAGCGAGGTTGACTTGCATGTTCCAGATAATACAATAAGCTTATAAATTTTTGATAATTTTTTTACGCTATCGCATAACAAAACTACGAGTATATCATCTGCATACAAAAGTAGTCGCACATCAAGCAAAGAGAGAAAAGCGAAGATGCAAAACGCACAATTATGCACTCAGGTATATTATTTTACTCTCTTCAAAGCAATCTCCATTATTACCAAACACACATATTTCAACGGTTCTTTCAATCTCCTTCGGCAAGCTCTCCTTTGTCGTTTCAACTTGTAAATTGTACAAAGGACACCTCTCTGGTTGCTTCAGCCATCTCAAAACGTTTTCAGCGTGATGGTAATTTGAGATACATAGGGTCAATGAAGAGCTTGTGGTATTGACGTAGAGTTTTTTTGTCAAATAGTTGCATATAAGATGAAGTATGTAGAAGCTGATTTACTGTGTTGCCGAAGAAATTATGAGACATTTTCCCTAGTTCCTCTCTCTTGGGACGAACATTATCCTTCAAGGGGTTTGCCATTGCCAGCCGAGGGACGACCGCTATTAGAACAACTTTTTCTATCACTTCCGAATGGTAGTGACGCACCAATCCATTCGGCTACGGCGGCCGTTTTTATTACAGCTGCTTTTTATTTTAATATAATATTTTAGATATTTTAAGTAGTACTGAGCTAGTAGTAGTAGTAGTAATACTTTATGCAGACTATATATTTCGGATGCACTGATACAGCATTTTAACTTATATCGGTTGTAAAATATGGCTAATAAATATTTCCAAGCACATAGAAAGATAAAATTTCTCCTATATCCCGCTTGGAATTAAAGAAACAAAAGAAAAAGAGGAGAAGCTGATACCTTATGGGGAACAAACTTACAGATGCATTGCGCGCTCTAATGTGCTCTATTGTGACTGTGCTTGCGGTCGGCATACAATTGAAGGCTTATAACGAATTCGAGTAGCTCATATCATCAAAGGATTTAGTGTCGCAAGTGGTGCAAGAGGTGTACAAACTTGATAGATATCTTAAAACAAATCTTTTGCCGTATGGCATTGTTAAAGAAAATTCAAATATTACTGATTTCTTACCACGTCCGGAGTTGCAGAAAAGAGTCAACAATGCGATGGTTCCTTAAACTTACTAAAAAGCCTTGAAACAAAATTGCTAAAATATTATTTAAAAATATCAATACATTTGGTCATACGCCTTGCAAGGAAAAGATACATTTTCGCAAAAAAGGTACAAATTATGAGGAGCTTTGCCATGGCAGAAATATTATTGGAGGTTTGCCGTTGCCTGCTGAGAGACAATGACTATTAGAAAAATTGTTTTATAACTTCAAACTTACACTGATTAGTAAACCGGAAGTCTACATAAAAACTAGACTGCAGAGTGCTACCATGCAATTCCATTCTAAAGCCAATATGGATGTATGGGCACTACCTGTTCTACTAACGGAGGTATTATCAATATAAGTGATATTAGAAGAATAGCACTACTATTATACCAAGAAGAATATCAGCTCGCTTAGCAGATGCACGGACATCAGCTGTCTGTTAGTTGGCTAAATGAGAGTCCAGACTATTGTTTACAAGCGCGCGGAAGCATTTTGCCGACAGTAAACGCGAAAAAAGAAAATCAGTAATGGATTTTAAACGTAATAGTGTAATTGCACTATATTTGCAGGAAAATCACAACCAGCGATTGTTCGCGAGCTCGAGCATCTTAAAGTACGAGTAAATAAAGTTTTGTTTATTGCACCACTACTCGCTACAATGATACTGGTAGCATCGCGAAACGTCATGGAGGTAGTCATCAAAAGATTGCAACATCACGTGAAGTGGTTCAAAAAGTGAAGAAGCGACTTGAGCGAAATCCCCGACGAAGTGCCAATCAAATGGCGAAAGATCTGAATATATTTGACCGTAGAATCCGCCGCATACTGAAAAATGATCTCAAAATCAAGCCTTACAAAATCCGAAAGGCGTATGATCTCACACCAAAGCATCAACAAGTCAGACTTGAGAGAGCGAAGGAGTTGCTTCGCTTTGCCGAAAACGGTCAATTTCCGAACATTGTGTTTTCTGACGAGAAAAATTTTTCAAATTGAGGAATTCGTAAACTCCCGAAACGATTCATATGAGAATTTGAGTCATCGATTGGCCACCAGGAGGCAACATCCGCCACAGGTAATGGTTTGGGCCGCTGTAACCGCAGATAGGCGCTCTCCAATCGTTTTCATCGAGCCTGGCATCAAGGTACTGGTTACTTTAGGTTATTATGGAAGTTGCTTTGAAGCCGTGGGCAGATAAACATTTCGGTGGTAGACCATGGACGTTTCAACAGGACTCGGCACCGTCTCACAAAGCAAGAGTGAACCAAGGATGGCTAAAAAACCACGTTCCGAACTTCATAACGCCCATACAATGGCTCTTAAGTTTACCAGACGCGAATCCTATGGATTATTCTCTTCGGGCCAGTTTGGAGAGCAAAGTCCGAACAAAAAGATTCACCAGTCTCGAAGCGCTGAAAAAAGCCATTGTCCGCGGGGGGGCAAAAATACCTGCAAGTCACATTCGGGTAGCTTGAGATTCGTTTTTGGACCGTCTAAATGCCATATTCAAGGCAAAAGGTAGTCATATCGAGCTGAAGTAAATGGATTCTTAATTTTGTATTATTTTCACATATTTTTTACTTTGAATTGAATGAAAGTAATTTTCCAACATGGAGAGAAATATTTGTTATTAATTTCAAGTCCTGTAGCTTTGTGTTCAGGCAAGGAAACTTAGTGTGACGGATAATCACTCGTTTGGCGTAATCGCTTCTCGCATTAATGCATTTTTTTTATTATAGCAATTGCAAACGTTGCCAATTCGAGAACGTAGTTATAAGTCTTCACGTCCATACACAACATTTTTTTATAATTTCCAGAAGCCGGCAATTTAAGATGATATAATAGCTTTACATGGTATATTTCTTATTTTTCTATTAGTCAATCATTAACCCACACTTTTGTGCGTTTTGTTTTTGTTTTTGCTCTCTTTGCATTTTTCTTTTTAAACAGGCATAAATCACAAACATTGCAATCGCCTCATCCGCGTTTTTGCTATCCATCTTTACGCTATCAGCACACACCGGACATGTTTGTCGTCTTAGAAAGTCATTAAATTAGATTAAGTTTTAAATACTTGGTGAAAGTTACTCCTAAGCGGCCAGTAAATAAAACCGTGTATCCAAAAAAAACAAAAAAAAACATATCACTACTTACGATTACTAATAAATAATCGATACAGTAATCTACAAATCCTGCTATTATTACGTATGTAAATGCATTCGTATATCTATACAGGTATTTCCAATATATGAAAGTTTTGGAATATCTGTTAAAAATAAAAGTTTGTTTCCTGCAATTTTTTCTTGGTAGAAAATACTTGCATATATCCTTAGTTATTAATGTATTTACTATACCTGCTTTCCTCTCGCTAGCGCCATAATGTTAATCATGTTTCCAGGTATACCCACGATCATGAATATAATACAAGCTACGGAAGCAAACATTAAAAGCTCGTCTGAATACCCTTCAAATAATTCTACGCCAGATGCTTTGTCTTTCGTAGATGATATGTTGGAGGCCATTATACCGACAGCTCTCAAATAAATCTAAAAATTAAGAAAACATATAAAAATATTAGCAGTGGTACCACAAGAACAATCTTGAAAGACCATAAACAATATTTATAAAACAAAAATTAGACTTATGGTAGCGCAAAAAATTATATTCGTATTAGTTATTAAATAAACCTCTCATATAAAGTGAAGAGGGAAGTTGGCAAATGACACGTTAACTATCATTCAAAATACGTTGGCAAAGCTTATAGAGTAATGCAGTAAATTAAAGAGTTGGAGTTTTGGTAATTTATTGTAGTATATGTACTTAGAAACATGCAGGTACCTCGCAGTGATGCGCATGAAATTGTGAATTATGCTAGAAACATCTAGTCAGAAAGCATGTAGGCCATGCGATAAAAGTTGAGAGCATAAAAAAAATATCTTTCGTATCCCAGTATTAATTCCGTTTAGACCCTATGCTCGGGAAACTACACATATGTATGTGTATAATATCTCCTAACTATAATTGTGCAGGATTCCTTTAGTCGTACAAAATCCAAAGGACGAATTACCTGTTAGGATGTTCTCGATCAAACATTTCACGCATCACTGCAACCCTTACAGGTCATTGGGAGGCAGGGGATCATGCAGCCAGACTCAACCTCCCCTTCAATCCCATCTGCAGAAGCTGTCAAGCGGAAGGGGTGAAGGAAAGTCCCGAATTTTGTTTTTATAATTATTTGCGCTCGGATAAAATCTTTGAATCTGGCCTCAGTACTTCATACCAGTCGAAGAAGGGATGTCGGGATGCCATTAACCTTGTGAACGATATTTTCTTTAAGTGCTGGGTGGATGGTGGTCACTGGGCTTGTTCGACTATAGACTACACTTTTGAGGTACCCCGAAAGAAAAAAACCCATAGGGGGGAAATAGGACGCCCTGGGTGGCCAGGATATGTTATCGCGCAGTACCGCCATGGTCTCTCTGGCCGTGTACGGTGTATTGTCATCTACGAGACACCGATAAGCGATACCGTCCGACGATTTTCAAAAACATATGGTACCATTATTTCACAGTTTAACAATGCACACCAAACCGACATTTTGGAACTGTGACGTGGCTATTAATGTTTTAATAGCGAGTTCTGTCTTTCAGGGGACTAATAACGGCAAGCTTGATTATTTCTTCTTCTTAATTGGAGCGATAACCGCTTACGCGATTTGGCCGAGTTTAACAAAGCGCGCCAGTCGTTTCTTTCTTGTGCTACCGGCGCCAGTTGGACACACCAAGTGAAGCCAAGTTCTTCTCCCCCTGATCTTTCTAACGCAAAGGAGGTCTTCCTCTTCCTCTGCTACCACCAGCTGGTACCGCATCGAATACTTTCAGATCCGGAGCGTTTGTATCCATTCGGACGATATGACCCAGCCTGGAGAGCATCGTACGAGCCGCAGAACTTAATCGTTCAGGCACAAGCTTAATTATTTACCCATATATTTAAATGAAAATGGGCTTGATAACTCCAAAAGACAGTGTTTATCGTACAAAATCATTCCGACATTGCCTTTCAAACATTTTTACGCAAATTGTAATCGTTAAGATTAACTGCTTGCACAGCTTGAATTTTGAAGGGATGAAGTCTAAGATCTTTCTTATGCGCGTGGACTGAGCTCAATATTTGCATCCATGAACGAATCAAAGCTTAACTTGGAGGCTTCATATAAATGTCAAACATTTTGTTGCACACGAATCATTGGCCTTGAAATACGCTTCGGTTGCGAACGTACGTTACGGGTGGATAACAATACGACATCTACACGAGTAACGAAACTAACGAGCTCATACGGTCAGCGATTGAGGAGAAACTTTAAATTTAAAATCTCATTCTGCCACTTGACACGTCTTCATCTGTTTGCTCAACCGCCGTTGATTCGTATGTGCACCTGGCATCAACGTGACAATCTGATCTACGGTGCATAAATAAACAAACGAAGATCTTGCAGTGACTTTCAAAGAGGAAAGAAATGTCTACTACTAGAAAAAACTTTGCCTTTCGGTATTTTTCTATGTACTAATCATAAAAATGAATGTCTAAGAGGTATGCGAGATGGTGGTAAAGGTAAGAAATATGAAATGAAGCAAAAAGCCAGCGTCTTCTAAAATGGATACAGAGATACTTTTCCGCAATTATCAAACTCTAAGCCTGTTACCGTAGCCGAGAGGGTTGGTGCGTGACTACTGGGTTCGATTCTTGCCACTTGGTAGGCAATGAAAACCTTCTGCTATGGAAAAGCTTTTGATAAGAAATATCTGCCGCTCGGAGGATCCTTCATCATCTTCTATGCGTCTTGAAATATCTCCACATCATCAAACAGCAATACGCATAACACACATTGAAGCCAAAACTCAGCCAAAACATCTGACAAAGGATGCAGCACAAAATATATTTATGTTCATATATACAAAGTGGCACAAAATTAATCACTTATTAGGAAGAGTTGTAATTATAGCAAGCGGCGTCGTACGTCAATCATATTTGACACTTATGAAATAGACAGCTGCAGTATACAAACGGACAAGCAATGGAGCGCACAAGGTCAAAATAAGCATTTCAATTACTGAAAACCATTTTTTATTTAGTAAAAAATTTATTCAAAATTAAAATTGGATGATTAATTCGCCGTCCCCTTGTAAATATTCAATCTTTAACGTGAATGTAAGTAGTTACGATTGTTTTATTTCAGTTATAGTCAAAAATCTTTATTCAAGTTATGCTAATGTCCGCCTAGGTATGCATGTATAAGTAAATTCTCAAGAAGTTGAAATTCGGGAAAATATTAATCAATTGCGTTGGAAGCTTTAAAAAACAGCACGCTGATTACGTTTTCGCACACTACTAATCATGTCCATATGAATGTATGCATGCAACTTCTGCTCAAAAAGTAACCGGAATTTTTAAATAAAACGTAAAACGGTAAAATTACTCTTTGAAATTTATGCTACTCCCTTCAAACTAGGGTAGTAGCGGTATCTTCGTGGTAACGAATGCATTTACGAGGTGTGTTAAAAAAATAAGGTAAATTTTCAAATTTCACGGGCTTTGTACATTCGACTTTCGATAACACCGGCACACAAAAAAAAAAGTGGGGAGTACTTTTGACTAGACCCATATATCCCTATGTATTTTGACGCGCTGAATCCGAATTCGGTGTCCGTTTTGCCCGTACACCCCCAAAATTTTAAGTAAATAGCGAAAAACCGTGAAACACCATGAAAAATCGCTGAAAAACGCATTTATAGACGTTTGTCAATTTTAAAAACTTTTCTTATGAGTGTATTATACCTGATTTCAGTGTATTTTGACGCACTGAATCCGAATCCGGTGTTTGTTTTGCCCGTACACCCCCAAAATTTTGATTTATCATTTTCTTTATGCAATCACAGTCGCATATGTACAGTTTATGCAAAATCTGTAGTTAAAAGCAAAACGAACACCTAACTCGTATTAGGCACATTAAAATGAACTAAAATCATGTATAATACACTCACAAGAAAACTTTCGAAAATTTACCAATGTCTACAAATGCGATTTTCAGCAATTTTTCACGGGTTTTCGCGGTTTTTTGCTATTAAATGAAATCTTTGGGGGTGTACGGACAAAACAAACACCGGATTCGGATTCAGTGCGTCAAAACACACTGAAATCAGGTATAATACACTCGTAAGAAAACTTTTTAACATTTACCAACGTATAAAAAGGCGATCTTCAGCGATTTCTCACGGTTTTTCACGGTTTTCACGGTTTTTCACGGTTTTAGCCTATTTAATCAAAATTTTGGGGGTGTACGGGCAAAACAAACCCCGGATTCGGATTCAGTGCGTCAAAATACACTGAAATCAGGTATAATACACTCATAAGAAAAGTTTTTAAAATTGACAAACGTCTATAAATGCGATTTTTCATGGGGTTTCACGGTTTTTCGCTATTTACTTAAAATTTTGGGGGTGTACGGGCAAAACGGACACCGAATTCGGATTCAGCGCGTCAAAATACATAGGGATATATGGGTCTAGTCAAAAGTACTCCCCACTTTTTTTTTTTTGTGTGCCGGTGTAATTTTTTTTATGTTGGTACACTCGTCTCGAAGATATATTTACGCTTTTAGCAATATGGTATGTTTAGTTTGTTTGTGAGAGGCATAAATAAGACAAGTGTAATTAAGTGCTCGAAAACACTTGAAATGTTTACTGTGGTATACGGTAAGAGTACTCTGAGTTAAAAAAATGTTAACAAGTGGTTCACAGAAGGTCGAGAAAACGTTGAAAAAGTGAAGCAAATTGTTATAGAGAATCGTCCAATCAGATCTTGGTCAGAATGTCGGCATATCGGTTGGCTCATGCCATGCAATCTTTTCGGGAATTTTGGACATGAAGCTTGTGGCAGCGAAGATCGTTCCACAATTGTTGAATTTTTACCAAAAACAACTTCGCATAAGCACCGCTCAGGAATTGTTGAATGACATCAACCATGTTCCAGATTTGCTTAAAAGGGTCATAACTGGTGACGAATTATGGGTTATGACATCGAAACCAAAAACCAATCGTCCCAATGGAGAAGTCCAGGAGAACCAAGAGCAAAAAAGCACGCCAAGTTCGATCAAATGTCAAGGTTTTCTCCGATTACCATGGCGTATTGAATCGGGAGTTCTTAACACACGGTTGTACGGTAAATAGGGAGTTATGCGAAGTTATGCGCCGTTTTCGTGGAGCAATACGAAAAAACGCCCGGAATTGTGGAAAAAAATTCATGGTTTCTGCATCATGATAACGCACCTGCTCACTCATCTTTGCGTGTGACAGATTATTTGGCCAAAAACAATACCGTTATCAGGCCTCAGCCACCGTATTCACTAGATTTGGCCTCCTTCTACTTTTTCCTGTACCCAAGATTGAATAGACCCATGAAGGGACGGCGTTTTGCGACGATTGAGGAGATAAAAAGCGAATCGCTGAGAGAGCTCAAGGACATACCAAAAAGCGCATATCAGAACTTCCTCGAGGATTGGACAAAAACGCAGGCTTAAGTGTATTATATCTGAGGGGGACTACTTTGAAGGAAGTAAAATAGAAATTGATGAATAAATAAATATTTTTTGAGAATAATGAAAATACACCTTATTTTTTGAACACACCTCGTATAAGTATAATAACTGAAAACTGAAGAGCGAGCAACATTGTTGATCAATTAATAAGCCGTTTTTTTCTGTAGAAGCGAGAAAGCTGCTTGAATACAAAACCTTTTATTATTGAATCATGTGTTGATTCGAGTAAAAAGTTCAGTCAGGCTGCACTGAAAGATCTGGAGAGCGCGAAGCAAGATTGTTCAAGAATGTAAGAAGAAGCTTAATTCTGTCACAAGACAGAACAGGCTTGCACTTATATGGGTTCCAGGACAACAGGTGTTCAAGGAAACGAAATTGCCGACGAATTGGCCAACCGTGGATCAGCGGTTCCCCAACAAAGGCCAGAGCCAATAATCGGTATCAGTCCCACAGGAATCATGAATTGGCTCAGCGATTATGTGTGCAATTTACATAAAGAGCGATGGTCCGGTCTAGAACGCTGCAGAACTACAAAGTATTTTGTGACAAGTCCGAACAGAAAACTTTCAAACTTTCTACTAAAACTTGGAAGGAAAGACGTTTGGTTGATGGTCGGTATTATTACAGGACACAACCCATGGGGCAGCATATGATCACCATATGAATCATTGAGGACCCAATGTGCCTGTCTTGCTTAGAGGAGGCGGATAGCTCTGAACACTTTTTCTGTGAGTGTCCTGCCTTTGCTAGAGCAAGGCTACGCGTTTTGGGTTCCGATGTCGTGTGAATGAGAAATATTCGTTCCCTAAAACTGTAGGGTATTTACAGATTTACCAAAGAATCTGGAAAGTTCTCACAGGACTTACTAGCTCTGTCTCTGTCTCTCTTCTTTCCCACCTCTTTCTCTGATACTTTTCTCTTTCCGTCCTTGACTATCTACCTCTTTCCAGAGCTCTGAATACAATGGGCTTTTTAGCCTGAGTGTTTTAGGAGCCACTAATTCTCTTGGTGCTCCTTGGATCGACCAATTCAAACTTTAATTTAAAATTTGTTGTAAAAAAGTGCGTTTTCACAAAGTACTTGGGGTTTCCACTCTCCGCGCTAAAGAGAGTTCCCTAAAAGACTTATTTACTAGTCTATTTTACACTTAATAACTGGCAGCTTATGCTCAAAACTCACATGTAAACAACTGGCAGATGTACGAACCCACAAAATAAATAATTTTTCAAGCACGGTTTATATGAGAAATTCTGGGTGCTTTTCGAACAGAAGTTATATACATAGAGAATTATTTAAGTGTGAGGGTAAGTATGAATACATACATACTTGCATATCTAAACATGTAGGTAAATACTAAAGTACCAGATATAAAAGAAATTTAAAAATGTATCCTTGAAGGAATTTTTTTGAAACAATTATATCGGTTGATAAGTTATATTCGCATGATTTTAGTTTCCCATTCTTTATTTAATAACAATATACATACATATGTGTACATGCATGCATACGGGCATAAACATATTTACATATATGCGGATGTATATATTTTTAATTACATGGCTAGGTATATAAAGACCTATTCCGTACATGAATACATACGCACGTATGTAGGTAAAAGAATGCAAGTACATTTATAGATATGTACTCATTAAATCATATATGCATGTATGCGTGTATGTAAATATTTTATATAGGTGTAAACACTCAAACGTATTCGTTATAAATATAAACTCCACTTTTAGATACATATGTATGTACATATGTATGTATGCATATGTAGGTATTTATATATTTACACTAGTCCATAAGCCACTTGAAAGCAATGAATTGGATCAACAAACTGCATTTACTCACTCAGTAAGCCGAAATTATTTTAAAATATCAATGAATAATGTTGTTGCACACAAATTTACGTATGCACATTCGCTATGGATTCCATTTATAATATCTCTAGAATATCACATTTTCTTCATTTGTACTCTTAATAAAGTAATGGTACATTTTGTTTGTACATCTCTTTTTTAAATTAACAATATTTGATTTGTTTAATCCATTTGAGTCACTAAAAATTTCTGAACTTTAAGTTATCATTCACTACAAGATCGACGATTTCGTATGTACAACCGATTAATACTAAATTTATATATTCGAATTTTCCGAAACACAGGTCTCTTCATTTTTGAGAATTTGAACGTGATTTGTTTACATTTACTATTTTTCCATTTTTAAGTTTTCAGACGTGAAAACACTAGGAGATCGTGTTGTTTGGCTATTTTTCTATTGTGCAGTTTGTTTTTATCTTCGGCACTCATACGCACATCTATATATGTGAGCATGTTTGTACATACATACATAGATGTGGGCAAGTGTTCATAAACGTGCATACATATATCTGATTGTAATGTGCACGCTTATGCACACACATACATACTTACGCCTCCACAACGTTCACAAATCATATAGTTGTATAACGAATATCGAAAAGTGAAACAGTGTTCATCGCGCGTTCTGACCAACTCATGGTGTTCAGCGATGAGGCCATGTTTGGCTTAATGGCATAAAATTGCCGTATTTGGGCTGAAGAGCAACGTCATTCAAGAACAGCCATTACATCTATTGAAAACAAGCGTTTGGTGCGGCTTTTGTGCCGGAGGAATCATCGGCCCATATTTCTTCAAAAACGAGGCCGGCACCGATAAAACAGTGAATGGCGAACAAGTCCAACAACAACGTTTTGTACATTAAAATGACACGACAAAAGAAAGCAGAGTTGTAAAATAAAAAGGCTTTTCCTCATTGTATTTTGTGCTGATATCCTAATGCACCGAGTGCTTTTTTAAGAGCTTGAGAACTTAAAATGGCTATAGAAAACAGAAATATTGTAGGAATACATTTTGTTTTATTATAATCTCGTAGATAATTTCATAGCCTTTATTTTTTTAATATGACATTCGGCATATGTCCGCCATGGCTCCTAATTACATGATCCATTCGATCAATCCAATTTTTGACTACTTTCCCCAATAAATCTGGCCGTATGACGTCAATGATGGTTTGAATACTCCAACAAATGGGATGTTAAGTGCGCTGTATAGCAAGTTGAGGCCTCTTCTTGGACCCAATATTATCGACGTTTAGCTGATTAATTTATGGACACAAAAATTCAGTCAGCATAAGTCGATAGCGCTCATCATTCACCCTAACATCAGCTCCTTCCTCATTTCGAAAGAAATAATGACCGATAATGCCGCCAGTGCTCTATGAACATCGCGACCAGATTTTTTTTTATTTTCAAAGTAAATTTCCGCAATTTGGAAGCGTTGTTATCGTGTTAAACGATTCATTATGACTTGCTAAACCTTATTCAAAAGAGATGTCAACATGATTTACCATTCCCAGCTGTCAAACCATAGTTATGGATGTCGATAGGTCTCATGAAGCTAAAAAAACACCAGATATAAGATGGGGCAAAATTAATAATCTATCGGAAGATTTATACTTTTTGCAAAGGGCGTCGTACGTCAATCATATTTGACACTTGCGAACTAGATAGCTATAGTACACAATTAGATAAGCAACGGAGCGCGGTAAAAATAAAGATTTCTATTTCAAAAAATTTTTTTTTAAGTAAGGAATTATTCAAAATTTTTAATTAATTTTGTTTTCATTACATTTTTAAATTATTACTTAAATGCTAATTATTAGGCAAATCCACTAACACGAGATGCATACCTACGCAACAACAACAACTTCTGCGATAAAATGAATACTTACAACATCGGCAACTGAGATTACACGAAATTTTAAAAGGATCGGGAAAGTGAGAGAGGAACTGTGCTACGTTATGTTAGTCGAGTTGGCTCTGGGGGTAAGAATCAATACTTAGTCGCTTTCATTTAGTTAAATTTATTCTCAAATGCTTTAAAGCGACAAAGCATTTAACATAAAGAGTTAACATAAAGCTGTAAACTTACATGCATTGAGATCGAATGAAAGGAGTCAGCTATGGTGGTTACAACTTCAAATAGTGTTCGTAAGTATAAAAAAAGCTTAATGCTACTATTTTCATCTTGATAAATATTATTTATTTATTTACTTACTTCAAATATAATTATAAATAAACATATTACAAAATCAAGGCAACTAACAGCAGAGAATATCGGCCTCTGGATAAGTATCACGTTTATCACACACCTGCATCAGAGAATGTTAATGTAATCTCTGCTAATACGCTGGAAATTTGCTGTTATCGAATTCGGATTCAGCGCTTCAAAGCTATCACACGCTGGCAATCTAAAATACGCAGGTGATATCTAAAATATAAAATTTTTCTATATAGTGTTACAGCAAATATTTATGTATGTACTTATAAATATTTAATGTGAAGTTTCCACAAATCAATCGAAATATGTTTCAGCTTTCTTTTGTTATTTTTAAATATACTTGCATACTGAAGTTGATGGGATTCAAACGAATTTAACTTTGCTTTTGATTTGATTTTTTTAAATCGTTGCCTTTTTTTGTAAGCTTGAAAATATTCGATTCAGTTCGGTTTTGGCCAAATAATGCCATTCTCTGTCGAAAAGTAAAGGAACGCAACTGATTTCACCGATTTCAGAAATAATTCCAGCAGGGTAGTTAACGTTAATCTTGAATTGAACGTGCATACTCTCGTACATACACACGTAATGATAGATGATAAGAAGCACATTATCAGTATTTCGTCGTATACAATGCGTAAAACATAAAATGAAATATGTACATATCTATATACATATTCGTGAATATTTGCGCGAATTCGTGCGATCTTACAAAATTTAACAACATTCGATCTTACCGTCGATCTTTTCATGCAATAATGAACGAAGCTTAGCACCGCTTTAGTACATTACTTTTCATCATGTCATTTTTCATTAAATCGATCTTTTTCAATTATATGTAGGACACAATTTTATTTACATAGATACATATACTCGTATACATATTTGGCTAAAAAGCTGCTTTTAAACGAATAAAACTAAACGAATAAAACTAAAGCAACCCCTGAATGGTGTCAAAAAATGTTACTAAGCCCTTACGATACTAGTCAATAGTACTCTCCACAAATGAGCACTAGAACAAATTTCAAAGATAAGAAAAATAATATAATAATATAAAGATATCATTATTTTAACGGTTTACGTGTAAGAAAAATACGGAGAAAAAAGTTCCTGTCAATTGAAAATAAAATTGAGCGCAAAATATTCAAGGAGCACTTTACGCCCGCGGACGTTGATTTAGCAATTAATTAAAATAATAATAGATCTAGATTGATTTAAAATTTGCTGTTGAAAGGTCGTACATCTCCGGTACATCGTTATTGGAAGTCACGTATGAATTGCACGGCGCACAGTGGTGAGGCTTTATAAATTTTTTGGTAAAAAATATTAGGAGTGTTCCTAGCATAATGGAATTTCGAATACATGTTTAGTTTAAACTAATTAAGAAAAAATTCTAAAACTAGTATAAATAGGTCACTGCATAGTAAAAAATTGTATATACATATTTTAATTTAGCCATCATAAAAGAAGATTTTTTAATGAAACTTCGTACATAAGTTACCGAAAAGTGTCCACATCATAAAAAATCGGGGAAATCGGTCAAAAACCAGGCTACTTTTCAAACAATGGTATTTTTCAAGAACACATAAAATAACATATGTATTTTAGTAATGAAGAGAAAAAAATTATCAAATTTGTTATTCGGATTGGACTTCCGAAAAGAAGCTTGGCACCGCAGAGTGGTATGGCCTCATCAATTTTTAAACTTTTAATGCATGGCTCATTTATGGTTGTAAAAAGTAAGCACCTCTTTTGTTCCCATAGCACAAATTTCTAAAACTTTTAAAGTATTGAAATATTTTATTCATCAACTATCATTTCATTTACTACATACATCATCTAGTTCCGAAATCCGTTTACATAGATGACGTCTTATACTATGTAGATACTTACTTGTATGATAGGATCAGATGTCGCAAACAGATTATTCAAAACATCAGTATTTGTTCAAGTTCTATTGCACTTTCTTGGACGGTTTCTTCTCGGGTTTGGATGTCTCGGACTATTTTTCAACATTTAAATCTTATGTTTTCGAAATTTTTCTAGATAATATTCCTCTAATTTGTAAAAGGCCTTTCAAACTTCCGTGGTACAACAACGAACATAGGAAGCTAAGAAGCCTGCGGAATAAGCTAACTAAAAAGTAAATTAAATGATCAGTTGTCCTATATAAATGAAAAAATTCAATTGCTTAAATAAATTTCTTCGCAATAATTATATTCTAAGTATTGAAGACAACTCTAAGCCTAGCCCTAAGACTTTTTAGCACTACATTAAATCTAAAAATCCTGTAGTAGTGTTCCATCTGCTATTTCTTTTGGTAGTAAATCATCTAACACGCCATTTGAAGCAGTCAATCTTTTCGCAGAATTTTTCCAATCTAATTTCGTTCAGAATGATAATGATTCAGATTCTTATCACTTTTTAGATCGGTCTATAAATCAATCTTCAACTCAGAATTTTGGATACCTAAGTCCTTCAAAGATCCAGCTTGGAATATTAAACATAGACTGATATCGATGGGCTTTCTGTGATTTTTCTAAAGAAATGTCGGCAGTTATTTCAGCTCTAAAAATAATCTTGAATAAGTCATTATCTTCTGGAATTTTCATCGATGACTGGAAACTAATAAGTATATCCCCAATTTTTAAAAGCGGCAATAAGAATGAAGTAAGTAACTGTCGCTCAATTTCCAAGCTCTCGACAATTTCTAAACTTTTTGAAAAAAAAATAAGTCTTTTGCCACTAAAACCCTAATTTCCTGCAATCAGCATGGATTCGTCACTGGACGGTTCGCTGTGTCGAATCTCCCCGTTTTTAGTGAATATTCTATTAGAGCCTTTTCAGCAGGGCAGTAAATCGACTGCATTTACACGGATTTCTCCAAAGCTTTCGATAGAGTCTCTCACAACATTTTACTACATAAATTATCTTTGCTTGGGTTTTACTATGTTTTCTTGCAATGGTTGAAATCCTATTTATGTGGAAGGCGTTGTGTGGTCCCAATTGATGGCATATCCTCTGAAAAATTTATTGCCTGTTCTGGAGTGCCTCAAGGAAGTATTTAGGTTCGCTACTCTTTGTGTTATTCATAAACGAAATTAGCAATTGCTTCCCATTTGCTAATAATCTATTATATGCTGACGATTTAAAAATATAATATAGATATACACAAATTTTTTAAGTGTTTTGACACCACTCTCAACTTTTTTTAAATATCAAAAAATGCTGTCGTGTTACTATTTTTTTATTGTCTTTCATACTTCTCATTGCATATCTAATATTGTACTTCAATCTGTTAAAGAATCTAAAGATTTGGGTGTTAGCTTTGACAGTCGTTAATAATTTAATAGCCACATTAATTTTATGTATCAAAATCATATTCTGTCTTAGGCTTTGTACGACGGAGTAACTCAAATTTCACGGATTCTTATACCCTGAAATTGTAATTTACTGTATTCGTTCGCTCTAGGTTTGAATATGCCGCCTTTATTTGGAGGCCATACCATATATTTTTAATCGACAGGATCGAACGTGTAAAAAAGGTGTCTCTTAAATTGATACTAGGATCAGTAAATTTGCCTGATCCTATTCCCTCTTACACATCACGTTTGTATTTGATCAACCTAAAGTCCTTAGAAAGTAGAAGATCGATTCTTGTTTGTTTTCAATGTTATTAAAGGCGACATTGATTGTCCCTCTCTGCTGCAACATTTAATTTTCCTTCATAACGCTCTTCCTTTCTATTTAAATAAGTTCAATACGTGATTTTTAAGATCTCCAAATCTAACATTCTAGATTTCTCAATTTCTAAGAAAGAATTTTCTGTACTATTGAACCCTATATTTTAGTTAGTTAGAAGTAAGTTTGTATACTTTAGTTAGATGTAACTTTGTAATTGAATTATGCATATATTTTCATTATTCTTTAGTTTTAGTAGTCAGTCTGAAATTATGTTTTCTCGACTCCTTGAAATAAATAAATAAATAAAATAAATAAATCTCTTTAATGTTGGTATTGTTTATTAAGCGATTATTCTGCTTCCTCGAAGACCAAACTTTTATGGACAGTAATAGGTTAGTATCAACGTAGGCAACATATTTCAATTTAGCAATAAAAATAATAAATAAAATAATAAATTTTCAAGACCTTTGTGATGTATAAGTTTATTCAGCGATCGCTGATAGACGATGAATCGTGTTCACGTCAATCGAAAGAATGTTCCCTCAGTTTTCATGTACAGGATCCGGCACTCGAAGTGTAACCAATTACAAAGGTCATACATTTAGTTTGGAATATTACTTTTATTCAATTCAAAGCAAAAGATGTGTGAAAATAATACAAAATTAAAAATTAATTAACTTTTGCTCGATCATCTCCGGTTACAGCGGCTCAAACCATTACCTGTGGCGGGTGCTGCCTCCTGGTGGCCAATCGATGACTCAAATTTTCGTATGAACGGTCGGTCAAATAAACCCTATCGTTATGGGAGTTTACGAAGTGCTCAATTTGAAAAACTTTCTCGTCAGAAAACATTGACCACTTCCGGCCAAGCGAAGCAACTCCTTTGCTCTCTCAAGTCTGATTTGTTGCTGCTTTGGTGTGAGATCATGCACCTTTTGGATCTTGTAAGGCTTGACTTTGAAATCATTTTTCAGTATGCGGCGGATGCTACGGTCAAATATATATTTTCAGTTCTTTCGCATTGGAATGGCACTTCGACGGGGATTTCGCTCGAGTGGCTTCTTCACTTTTTGAACCATTTCACGTGACGTTGCAATCTTTTGATGACCACCTCCATGACGTTTCGCTATGCTACCAGTATTGTAGTAAGAAGACCGAATAAAGCCAAGCCATTTTTTTTTTCAAAGTATTGTAATTACTGGATTTTATGATGCCATTTTGATACGCGCTTACCTGTTGAACCACTCACGTAAACAAAATAATTTTTTCTAGAAATTATTAAGTTAGAAGTTATATTTTTATAAAAACACTATTAAAATTTTAGAAAAAAAAATTATATTATAAGTCATTGAAATGCATGAAAAATTTCTTTTGCTTTCGCTGTACAATATTTCGCGTAAGTTGCCTTTTAAGAGGGTCGCCTTTGTAACATTACATGTGATGAGCTATAATTCAATATTTTTATCGAAAAGTTTGGTATTTTTAACATAAACTGACATATAACATTTTCACTTACGAGCTTTATATGCTCTTTTTTCAGTGAGATAAAAAATTCATCTCGCCCGAAAGATTTATTATGATTGTCGACGCGGATTATCGAGACAAGAAGACATTGATAAACTTACTTCGACTTTTAGCGTTGAAGCTCCACACTTAGCTACTGCGAAACGCTGGTACAATGATCCCTGCAGGATGCATTTCGTCTATAACATCCTAATAGATGACGAATCTTGGATATTTGTATATGAGCCGGAAACAAAACAGCAATCGACGGTATGGATGTTCTAAGACGAGCATAATCCAAAAAAGTGTTCGCGGAAGAATCACTTCAAAGCAAATGGTCGCCTGTTTTTTTTTCGGAAAATCTGGGAATGAAGCACCTCAAAGCAAATGGTCACCTGTTTTTTTTTCAGAAAATTTGGTCATGTCGCAACTGTGCCACTAGATAAATTGAAAGGAGTTAATTCAGAGTGGTATGCAAATATTTGTTTACCAAAAATTTTCGGAAAAATCAACCGTCGAAGCCGAATCATCCTTCACCAAGCCAATGCGAACCTCGCGTATTGGCTCACACAAGAAAGTTTTTGGGCACTCAAAAGATCGAATTAATGAATAATCCGCCGCACAACCTTGATTTGGCACCTGATGATTTCTTTTTGTTTCCTAACATCAGAAATAAAATGCGATGTCAACGTTTTTCAACGCCTGAAAATTGGTGGAAGCGGAGAGATTTACAAGTAGAATATTTTAAAAACAATAAAGCTATTTTCATTATTATTTTACATAGTTTTCATTATTGGGCACAAAGTATAAATGGCAGCCCTCCTAATAAATTCCCTTAAATTTTTCTAAGACAAGATATTACTTTTGGTGAGAAGATTTTACTTAGTCAGACATTTTTCTTTAAAACTCAATCAGTCAATTTTTGAATTATAACCAATAAAAAGTACAAAAATAAAAATTGTAGTTTTTACCCTCAAAATACCACTGTGCGACGTGAAGCCTTCTTTATCAAAACACAGTTCAAAATGATCCTCTAACCTCTTATCGGTTAAATTCAGGAGTTGGCGCATGAACAAATTCAACCTTAAAACGTGCTAAGATCAATAATCGTTATTACAAAATTCTATTTATATAACGTCCAGGCTTCGAAGTTGTAATCGAAGCACAACCTTCAGACACTATTTACAATCCATACGTCAAGCACAAACGCACTGAGCTACAGCAGCTGCCAACTTTCTAATAACTCAAATGATTTTCTGTTATTTGCTACTAAAGAGTTTTCACACTGCTGATAAGACAATGTTGAGTTTTCACATTGCTGATATACAACATGCTTGCATATACATACGTGTATGCATATATAAGTGTAATTTATTTTTATTATAGTTGACTTTAAAGGCTATGGATCTAACCCCATGTCAATTGGTAGTGGCGTTTAATGCGTTTGTATGTTTGTTTGTGACAAAACGTCATAACTAAAGACGTTAGATAATTGTGTATAAAGAATTGTTAGCATGAATTAAAACAGTGTAAAAATTGTATGGCAACTTCTCGAAATCTTTTGTGGCAGGAAAAACAGTCAGTTTAGCATCATATTCGAAGTTGAAGTGAGAACTTCATTGCGATTATTTTAGAGATTTTTGTTTTTTGTGTTATGACTATCTTAAAATAAGCGATCGATTTGTATAATATATGTATGCATACATATGTAGATATGTACTATAAAGGGGCCCTAAAGTTTTTGTTTCTTTTTATATTCTTTAAATTATGATTGTAGATGATATTTTTCGATTGAAAATTAAAATTTTCTTTGCCATTTATGCACAATTGGGACTGTATACCGGTAATTTCGTGCCAAATCTTTGAATGTTATTTTACAAAACTTCAATTGTTTTTGTATTTTTTATTCATACAAAGTTCTAACTTTGATATGACTCCAAAAAATATATCGCTCGTTTGCTGGAAGAGCGTCGTAACTCAAAAAATCAAAAATTCGAGCAAAACGCCTTCAAAGTTTTCAATTTACTATGCCTTCCTCAGGTAAAGTATATAAAAATTACCATCTTATTAGATACTGTTAGGTATTGCAATGACTTTTTTGTGCATCATACTCATCTAAAAGAAAAAATCTCTCAGCAAATGAGCAACGACGGTAAGCCGCTGCAGAATATCGTGGATTTATTCCTTCCGCGAATTTCGTTTGCAATAAACAGGTTGTTTCGTTGACTGTGGAGGTGTCGCATACTGTCGACAATGTAGCTGCAACTAAAAAATAAAATAGAAATGAAAAAAAGACACTCAGATGTTATTTAAAAAAAAGAAAAGAAAAAATTAGATTATTTTAAGTTTCACTATTTTTATCCAGAGTACGGCTCTTGACGATTAAATATGCAAAATGGCACCATTTTAATGTCCATCATGTGCACCCCTACAGGAAAAATCTGATAAATTCACGACTGTCTAATTGTTGAGAACGTCGAGATATCGGTGTTGAAGGTTGCTCAATAACACCTTGCGATACAGCAGCAATATTCTCAACAGAACGTCCAGTTTTTAGTCTGCCAGTCCTTGTTCTATCCTCGACAAAACCAGTTTCCTGAAATTGTTCCATCAATCTTTGCATTGTCGACTCATTCGGATGATTATTTCGATAAAAAAATACGAATTTTGCGATATGTTATTCACAAAAGACGACCATTTTCACGATATGTTTCCATAATATTAAAAATTCCACTTCTGCCTATTTGACAAATGGTAAAGATGGCATAAAAAAAGTTACCGTCTAGGAATTAGTCACCTCTGACATCTTGGCGTCTCTTTTGAAAGATACACTGTACACGCCGTTCAAATGACAAATTTTGCTCTTCTTCAATGTTTTCTCTTTAGCATGAACTACATATCAACTTTCCTGGCGCTGTGGCTTTAAGCGCCTTCATTCAGCATAATATTTAATTTATTCTGCTGATAAATATTATAACTGAGTAAAGCACTGCAAGCCATAAAGCGTAGAGCACTTGGTATGGAGCTTTATAACAGCGATATTTTTCTGCCTTGTAGAAAGGAGTTACTTTAAAATTTTTCGATTAACTTATTATTCAGCGCTCTGTTGGACGCTTTTAATGATCAAAAATGTCCAAAAATTGACAAAAGTACCAATTCCCACAGATTCACCACTTCAGTAGTGGGTTTGACTTGTTTTTGTTCGGTTATCGAAAAGTACAAAATCGTACTTTGTAAATTGTAGAGTTTCTATCCAATATCTATCAAAAGAGACACCATCGAACTGTGGCAGCTGTCAAAGCAAAACAGTGCTATAAAATAAACTCGAACTTGCAAGGCCCTGTACATGTTTGTAGATACGACTATTGCATGTGATCGCGTTATTTATGTCGTTGGTAGTAGCTGCCGCTCGCTAGCTTACTGACTACTCAATAAGTGTCTCTCTTTTTTACGCTCAATTGTCATTATAATGTCAACGCGTTCGGTTCGAACTCCGGCTGATACTGCATTCATAGTTTTACGCGGTTACAGTTCATTCACAAAAGTATTTACAAATACGAAATTCAGTGGCAAACATTTAATGAGTTATCGAAAAAGTTGACACAGTTCTTTTCTTAAAGTGAGTGAGCGACCGGCATGCTTATGTGCATGCTTATATTGAATAACAAAAACTACATATTTTCTTATCAGTAACTCGAAGACAATTTTTCTTCTTAGATTTGGAATTCATATCGAAATTAAATTATTATTTTTTTGATATCTTAAAAATGCAGTGTGAATGACATAGTTCAATGTATAAAGATAAATTTTGAGAAGTTAGCTTGTGTTGTAATCTATTAAAAAGAATAAACTCGTGTACATAAATAAAATAAATGGAGTTTCCTACTCGCACAAGCGATGTTCGTTACAAAAAAACAAAATCATGTAAATATTGTGTATAAAAATTTAAATATTAGTCATCTGTTTAAAACTGACTTATGAACGTGAATCATGGTCATGTTTCTACGGTTATGCGATTACAAAAGCAACATTTCTGAATTCTCAAGTGTTGTTCATTGAGCTGCTAAGTTTTGGCATTGCATTACTTGGAATTGAACAAATAAATGAGGAGAGTTACGAGTAAATCGAGCTTACTGAGTCACACATAACTGGCAGACGCACATCCATGCATAAATATCTTTTATATCGTCATCCACAATTCAGACGGAGTAAAGCTTAGGTTTAGCTACACATACACATACATACATACATAACAAATTTATGTATGTTATTGCTACTGGAATAAATCGGTGAAACGAGGGCTGAAATGCGCGGAAATAACTTAGCTTACACTCCCTGCTCATACTCACTCTCGCTTATTTTTCAAATAATAAAATATTGATACTCCAGACTTTTTTGCTCGCTCTCGATTGCGCGAATTTTTGTTTATACTTACACAATAAAACAGCCAACAAGTATTGTGTTATTTATACGCATATATGTATGTAAGTATATGTGTATGTGATTATTGTTGAAGCACTCCCCGGCTCCGTACTGACTGATAAGGCCATGCAGTTGAAGCAATTTTATAGTCGATTTACAAATAACGTAATTTTGTTGACTATTAAAATGTTTTGAATACTTACTGCGCAGGCGAGGCGATTGAGGCAAAGGTGAGCGTATTGGTAATTACAAATTCGCGCTTCACGATCCATTACGTGTGCAAGGCGTAGTACAATGAGAATATGGTCAGAATATTTTCGAGTCAAATTTTGATGTGCTAACGTTTTTTAATTAGTGATATTTTAAGAGATATAATTGACTCCACTACGACGAGGGCGGTTAAAAACGATAAGTAAGCGATACTTCAGTAACTAAAGGAAAAATTACGTAAATTCTAAGTTAAGCGTATATTAAAAAAATTGAAAAATGTGTGTGCGAGTGTGGCCCTTTTAAGCAAATGTTTGTTATTTGCAAAATAATAAAAAAATGTTTACCAAACTTCGTTAAACATTGAGTTTGCGCGCAATAGGTATGATATTGAAAATTAATGAATTCGGATATCAACACAATCATCGACCACATTATGCAACACAACTTTTTTCCGTCCATCTACGTTTGTCGATGTAGCTCAGAACTTCCCAACAAGTCTTTATGTTTGATATCAACTTGAGATGTACTATATGTATTTGATATGAAAAAGCTTTTTCAAATGTCCAATGTTAATTCTCATTAAAAGGGCCTTTTTTACATGGAATTTTTTTAGTTATCAAATAAATTTTTTGTTTGGTTAAAAGTAAATAGACATGTAGGGCTCCGAACCAAAATATCAGCCACTTTGCATGTAATTAATTATATTAGCTTTATAAATAAAAGTTTTGTGTAAAAAAAATATAAGAGTTGCCAGAAAGTTGTATCCCTCAACTTCAGCACGAGTTGAAAATAAGGTTATGAGAAAATTGTTAATAACAAATGAAAAGGAATATTGAGGTTCAGCTTGAAAACCAAGGGTTTATCAAACATTGGAGAATATATTTTCTTTTAAATGCTGGGTCAAGTAAAAACTGAAATTTTAACGAAGCTTGGTCAATCGAATCATTTATTGCTCGAAACAGTGCCGGAAGTAGGTAGGTAGGTAAGTAGAAGCGGCAGTCGGTCTCTATACCAACTCACTTATACCGTTGCCGATCCACTGTGATGGCCCGGTAGTCATAGTCTAATCTGATACTCGCTAAACCATTTTATTTTAAGTGCAAACCCATTGATCTGACTGACACTTATATCCCTAAAGTCATCAGTATTATTCAGAAATGATGAGTATCTAAACCTAGTGACATGCCACGCGGTACAATAACAGAGAAGGTGTTTAACGGACTCTTGAAATGAGGTACGCTCAATATTTGAGCATGTCGTCCTATGAGACAGTAGTCTGTGATTAAAGCAACTAACATTGAAATGTTTTTCCTTGGCCGATTAAGTAGCGTCTTTGAGCACCCAGCGTCCCATTTTGGCCAAATTCTGTTTGCAGCATTACATGTCAGACTATCAACCCATCTCGTGCTAAAGTGACCTTGCTACTTGCACCACGCAGTTTGTAGGTTGAGAGGGATGCACCAACAATCTCCATATCAAGAGGGAGGCTGCCAGCTCATTTTGTGAAAAAATTGAACTCTGTGCACCTATTAAAATTTTTTATTGAACCGAAACCTTAAAAATTGTATAAATGGTATAACGTGAGCAAGACTATCTTGGGTATACAAGCTTTATTTAAGATCCGAGGTTCATGGTATATTCTGATCAATTGGAGTGTATTCACAAAAATTCACTAAATTTGCGCTTCGGTAATTGTTTTCTCATACATATCCGTTGTTGAATTTTTAATTTACTGAGCCTTTCAATCAAAAGAAAAATGACTTTTATAAAGAACATTATGGTTAATAGAGCGGATTCACCTGAGCTACTATCTCTTTAATATCTACCGAATTACGCAACTGGCTAGCACTGGAGCATTTGTGTACCAATTTCCGACTTCCTTTTAGTATATTTGCTGTCCAATAAATGGTGTTCTCAATGTCTGTTTCCAAGATTGTAACATTGTGTTGGTTTATTCGCATTGATCAGCGACTTCAAATAGTCCAGATGCGATAAATTATTGACATCGGACTGGTTTATTTCTGCAGATAAGTATATCAGCCGAACACTTCCTTCATCAAATGGATAGTTTTACGAGTAATACAGCAATATGCATATACGGACTGCTAAAATCAGAAGGTTTTTAAGCCATGCTGACGAAGATATGAGACCGTTTGCCAATCACTGTGATCAATCTAGTATTAGTATGGCGCGATTATACCTTTGGTCCACGAATCGCAGCCTACAGTGACTATTTTAGCGTGCTTCGTTAGTAGACGAACACAATTTTATTCATTTACTCACAAACCTAGTGAACCTCAAATGACCTCCTAAATTTCCTCTAATTTTTGTCTCTCAATTACAAAATGTTAAACAATACTGAATTCAAAAGTCTGTCCAATTGACTACCACAATACTATATAGTATAATACATAATCTCTATTATATTAAAAAAAGATCTTAGAAAGCACATCGTATATTTTGCAAATGTGTTTTTAGTGATTAATTGTGACTATTTACTTTAAGTGAAAGAAATGTAGTATACCTCAGCATGAAATAAAAAGTATCAGAAATCAGTTTTTGTTCTTCTGTCCATTATGTTGCCGGCATATGCAGTTATGCGGAAATCATCTTAAAAAAAACGCCTTCTAGGATGCGCTTTGAAAGCAAATCTCCAACCTTACTCTCCAAACTAATAAATTTCGGAATTCACTAAAAGGATAAAATCGCACCTGTTCAATCGTGATTGGATTGTAGTTGCCGATAACGCATATTTTTATAATTTTATTGCTTCTGCCGGTGTCCCTCAGGCCAACATTTGAGGTCTTTGTTCTTTGTAATTTTTTTAATGACATATCTGAATGTTTCCATTTCTCTAAGCCTGTCTGATTCATACAATCGTCAATCAGACCTCAACTACATACGTCGTGGCATAATGTGGTTAGAATCTACTTCAACTAAATATTAAGAAATGTTCTCATGTGTCGTTTGGTAAGTCTAAGCTTTTATTCACTATCTCATATTTTTAAAGAACTCGCGTTTAAATAATCTTAATGAAATTTCTGATTTGGGAGTAATCTTTGATTCCACCCAGTTCCTTCAAGTTTCTTCGGCATTTATTATTTATCATCACCAAATCGTATTCTTACCCTTATTCGGCGTTTTGCTTCCGATTTTACGAGCTCCTCACCCAATTTATGGTGCGCGTCTTGATATTTTCCATAAATGGAGGAACCTACAGTTTTAAGTCGAACGGCAATGGTTTTTTACGAGGGTTTACCGCTATTAGATCAAATTTATTTATCATTTTGGTGTTTCATGCACGGAGATTCGAACCTGTGCACTTCCGAATGGTAGGCACGCAGCCAACTTATTCGACTACGGTGGCCGCTTCGAAACTATTGGTTCACCTATAAATGCATAAGCACTTGGAAGGCAGATTGACTTTCCAATTTTATTCTTCGCTATTTATATTATTTTTTATAAATTTTTCGCTATTTAGTCAAAATCTCTTGCATAAGCACCACCAGAGGTTTCACCATCAAAAAAAATAAAAATAAAAAAATACTCACAAAATTTACTCACATTATAATATCCATGAAACAGTGTTTCGAATTTATAGTTTATAGCTAGAAAACCTATAGCCTTATAGCCATAAATCCTTCCAATGTAAAATCGGTCCAGAAAATCTATATAATTTCTTTTCTGTCATTTAGTTTTCGAGACAAGTAACGATTTTGGATTAAACAAAAATAGATAGATCATAAAAATTTGTAATATCTGAAGAATCCTTAACCAATCAAAACAACTGATATATCAAAGGTTATTACATAATTTATATTTTACTTTTCATTTTGCATTGAAATTGAACGTTTTCAGAATATTTACATTACATTTTTTTTTTGCGTTTTTTGAAAAATATGAAAATTCTCAAATAATATTGTCCGAAATGTATAAGAAAAAGGTTTTCCAAAAAAAATTGTTTATAAATTTTTTAAACCTAATATATATATTTACACAAAATTTAAGATACACATACTGTATGTATATAAAAACCCTCGTTAGGTATGCATAAGAAGAAAATTACTAATTTTTACATGGGCATATTTAGTTAAGAAACAACAACACAGAATCAATTTTTTGTGATATCATTAGTTGGTTTTCCTTGTAATTATATGAATTCTTGTACTCAACGGCATTTTTTATATGAAAATTGTACAGACCGGTTCTTGGATATAAAAGTTATAAGTCATTTGTAAACCAATGCTATTTATGATTTTTTTATAAATAATTTTTCCACAAGAATTGGGCACTATAATGCATATATTTATGCTTATTCACCCAATTTTTCATAAACTCTAAGAAAATAAAATTATTCACCCATAATTTGAAGAATTACTTGATCTTTGCACCCATCTAAAATATTACTTTCAATCAAATGAAGTCTATTAAGTGAGCTTCAGGCGCGTAATATTTTTCTGCTATTCGTACTAGCGCACGAAATAACACAGACCCATATAGCATATATGTACGTAGGTATGTACATATGGATTCCGAATTGTCTTCCGAAAGTGAGTAGTATTTTTTGTTGAAATTGACCTCTTTAAATTACTTAATTGACATTAATTTAAAGACAGGGCAATATAGCACTACATATACTCGTAGTCTCAGGCTAAACACCACCAATACAATGAAGTTCATTATAGCCAGCTATGCATGTGCAATGTTTTAAGTATACTATATACATATGGACATACATACATGCGTGTGTGCTCATGAATGAAGAAACGTTTACGTACATATGTACATATATATGTATGTATGTATGTCGTAAAGATATGTTACCAAATGTAGCTTCACAAAAACAAGAAAAAGAAGGAAACAACCAACAAATACTACTAATCAAAAGTGTCATAAATACTCCGCGATAAACGATGGGACAATTCTTAAATATGATAGTTAAAGTCGTTCTTAACTTTATTTAAACTGTTGAAAAGGCAAGTGGAGTGTGACAGCTGTCAAAGCTGAAAAGTAAAACAATATGTTTGAGCTATGCGGTTGAGAAAATATTTACAATATGTATACAAACTATCTCACACTGCGGCACCACCACTCGGTTCTTAGTGAATTTGACAGAATCTGTTGTTGAACTGACGTCATATCAGAAGTTTGCCTGCATACTTTTATTCACAAACAACAATTTTCTTTTCATAACCTTATCAATTATCTTCCACGCATACTTTAATCTTCTCATTTTTGTTTACAAATGTTGGCTCTTCTGACATACTCCTTTCACTTGTCTGCTTTATAGTGCATTCTATCATTCATTGTTGATCTCTGCTTCCAGATTTGAATTTCAGTATAAGAAGATTAAGAGTTTCGAATAAATGCCAGCTTTAAGTAGCACCAAAATTAATGCGCGTTTTTAGGCAACCAAATTTCTTGCGGGGGTTCGCATACATACGATAGTAGGAGTGCGGCCATGCAGTTTTTCTACATTGCATCCTTTAGCTGATTGTACGAGTACGAGTATACTCGGCGATAAAAATTAAGTTTCAAGAGTTTACGCACATACATACATATGTGTGCACTATTTTTCGAAAACTCTGACCAAGTGTAGCAGGATGGGAGCAAACTCAAATCGTTTTTTTCTCATCAAATTAGTATTCAGTTGAACCATATTAAAAGGTCAATGAATGGCGTACAGTTTCACTTGAAAAAATAGCATCTCGAAACTTTGATAGTATGTTTTGCATTTGACGTAAGCGTATGCACATTTGCACATAGTAGTTTAGCTAAGCCACCACACTTTTTAAGGGGTTATACGCAGTTATGAAGCAAATAAAAGACGGGTTGTCAAGGATTTATCCTGAAGAAACTTCAGAATATTTTAATTTGAAAATTTTTGGCGGTTATAAAAGCATCCTTCAAGAACGTAACAAAATTTTTTATTTATGAAAATGTTGATTATAGAGCGCGCTGCAGGCGATTTCTGGAACCTCCTTTAAAAAAAGACGATTTACGGTGTACATCGCAACTCAGGATTGGATTATCTGAAATCAAAAACCAAACAAATTTTGTTAATATATTAGATTATCTAGTAATTAATCGTTCGGCTAATCAAAATAGTGAATTTTCACAAAATGGCAGCATATATTAAATAATAACTAAAAGGGTTTTAAATATATTGAATTATACTTTTTTTTATTTCAAGTGAAAAATATTTATTTATTATAAAAGAAAAAAAAAATAAAACAAAAAATAATAGTATTTGGGTACGATAATATTAACAGTCTTCGAGATTCTGGCAATGCAAGCGACTTGGCCCTCTCATAGCTTTCTCTCGGCATAATTCTCATTACATCTCGACGACCTTCAAGCTGCGATTTGTGGTGCCGTACCTTAGCCATAACCGTAGCCATAACAATCAGCTGTTGTGATCAAATACTCGTATATGGGCATCACCATAACGCCATAACAATAACCGTATCCGTATGTATACGAGGTGTGTTCAAAAAGTAGTATCGCAAATTTTGTGTGTTTTTTTTTTTACTTATTTATTTATTCATTAATATAGGGTTTTTCAGTAAGAGCGCTTCAACTTTTGAACTTTTTTGAATAAAATACAAACGGTTTGACTTTTTTAACTCATTTTTTTTTTATTATCGAGTTTGAACATATACATTTAAGTATGAAATTCGATTTCTTTTGCATGACCACCACGTGCACGTTTTACGAAGTCCAATCGTTGAACCCAATTTTCGACCACTCTTTTGCATAAATCGGCCGAAATTCCAGCAATTTCGCGTTCAATATTGGCTCTGAGCTCACAACTCGTCGCCGGTTTGTTACTGTAGACCAATGACTTCACATAACCCCAAAACGGGACGGCTTGTTAAATGGACCGTAAAATGGCCGTAATGCTCTTAAAGTAGCAGCAACAGAACGATTATTTTCATAAAAATTTGCACGACTTGCAATCGTTGCTCAAGTGTGTAGCGTTCCATGATGAAATGTATACTAATGAAGTTTACAAATGACAAGCGAAAAATAAAAAATATTGCGTCGTTCGCCCTCCCTATCAGAAAAAAGTTGAAGCGCACCTATTAAAAACCCCTATATCTATTGTTTCCCCTTGAAAGTAATCCCCATGAGATATTATGCACTTGTGCCAACGTTTTTTCCAATGTTCGAAGCACTTCAAAAAATCATTTTTTTTATCTTGGCAGCTCCTTCTTCGATGCCGTCTTTATTTCGTCGATCGTAGCGTAGCGACGTCCTTTCATGGACCTCTTCAGTTTCGGAAACAAAAAAAATCACAGGGGGCCAGATGTGGGGAATACGGTGGCTGTGGTATCATCAGTGTGTAGTTTTTGGCCAAGAATTAGCACACAAACAATGATGTGTGAGCGGGGGCGTTATCGTGATGCAAAAGCCAATTTTTGTTCTTCCACAAATTCCGGCTTTGGTGGATTGCTTAGCGCAAATTACGCTTAACTTGCAGGTAATATACCTTATTATTGACAGTTTTACCCTGTGGCAAGAACTCATGATGCACAACGCCCCGGCAATCGAAGAAAACGGTAAGCAAAACTTTTACATTCGCCCAAACTTGGCGCGCTTTTTCCGGTCTTGGTTCGTGCGGCAGCTTCCATTGAAATGATTGAGCTTTGATTTCCACGTCATAACCATAAACGCACGATTCGTCACCAGTTATGGCCCTCTGGAGCAAATTTGGGTCGCCGCCGACAGAGTCCAAGATCTCATTAGCAATGTTCGTGCGATTCTGTTTTTGGTCGAAATTGAGCAGTTTTGGTACGAATTTTGCGGCGACCCCTCTCATGCCTAAATCATTGCAAAAAAATCGAATGGCACGAGCCAATCAATATGTCTAGGTCCTTAGCAACTTCTCTAACGGTGATTCGACGATTGGCCAATACAATTTTCTTCACTTCATCAATTTTTTCGTCTGTTATTGAAGTGCTTGGGCGTCCGGCACGCTTTCCGTCGTTCACATCTTCTCGGCCTTCTGAGAACATTTTGTACCACCAATAAACGTTGCTTTGGTCCAAAGTAGCATCTCCGACAAAAATTTGATACAGGATCTTTGATCCATCTGTTTGTAAACATCGAAGACGAGCCGAAACACATGCAAGTAAAGCAGCTGTCAACAATTAACTGAACATTCAAAATGACTGAACTCGTCGGCATGAGTGAGAGAAATGAGTACCAACATATCGCCACAAAAAAATCGAAATTCGAATATATACGTAACCTGCGAGAATTCTAAATTCTCGATACTTTTTGAACACACCTCGTATATTGAATTTTAGTTTTTCCCCGTAACCGTAAGCAGCTGCGAAATACATTACATTTGTTTTGATATTTGCGATAAAAATTTGAATATTAGAAAGGAAAGACGAGGAATTAATTGACTTAGTCTTGACTTATCCGTGTTTTTATGACAAAATGCAAATGTTTTCATTGATTCTACTTCAATATCAGCTGTTTATGGTTACAGCATGGCTAATCGACAAATCGGCTATGGCTAACTGTTTCATTTATGCCTTGAGCTACTTGATCTGAACTTTAAATAAAAAAGCCAAAACTTAATTTTTCACTCATATATGGTATACATATTTTTTTAATAGTATTTGGTACAACACGAATTTTAATATTTCAATGATTTGAAGAGTTGAACAGTGAGCACAAAAACCCGAACTGTTTCTATCACAAAATTTTTGTAAGCGCAAAGTAGTTTTCAATGTTGCTTTTTGCCATAAAAAGGGGAATTTCCTGCCTTTTCATAAGCTTCGGAAGAAATTACCTATCCCGAAAATTTAAGATATTTCGGACATAAAAACGGCCGAAATAGCTGGTCAGAATGTATTCGAAATTCTCTCAAGAGGAATAAAAATTGAATTCACCGCTATTTTAAGACATCATGATGGATATAATCGGGAATATCTGCTGAAAATAGCTAGCTTTGTGAAAAAACACCAAAACTGTCATATTTGTAATAAATTACCTGATATGACCAAGCCTGTTTCGAGAAAGGTGGCTTGAGTTGATTACATTCATAGAAGCAATTCTAGTGGATGGTAATAAAGACAAAGGTATCAAAGAAAAGCGGCCGCCGTAGCTGAATGGTTGGTACGTGACTACCATTCACGAGTGCGTTGGTCTGAATCTCCGTACATGAAACAGCAAAATGATAGAAAAAGTGTTTTTCTAATAGCGGTCGACCCTCGACAGGCAATGGCATACCTCTGAGAGTATTTCCGTCAAGAAAAAGCTAGTCATAAAAACCATTTGCCGTTCGGAGTCGGCTTAAAAGTGTAGGTCCCTCCATTTGTGACACAACATCAAGACGCACACCGCAAATAGGAGGAGAAGTTCGGTTAAACATCTAACAGAAGTGAACGCGTCAATTATTTATATATATTTTATCAAAGAAAAACACAGCTTTAACTGCTGTTTAGTTTCAAAAGAAATCGTTATTAAACAAAAATAAGTATAGAAAAAGATTAAAAGCCTTAGAAACCAATCGTCAGTGGTTGGTTATTCTTATGCACAATACTGTATTTCTCAATAAATTTCAAACAAATTGTTAGGTTAGGTTAGACAGTCTCACACTTGGACAAGCAGATAAGTAGCCGCATATTATGATATAATGCATCATAGAGTATACAACGGAGAGGAAAAGAAGAACAGAGAAAACACTTTAACGGTGGCAATTTATACATTAAGAAGAAAAATTTAATGTTTGTTTATTAGAACTCTTTGCGAATAGCTAAAATTAGTCGTCCAGAAGTAGGGCAGCTGAGAAGTAATTGCCGAGATGATTCTTATCGCAGAGTATCCTCATGTGGCTTCGTTAACTTTAGGCACTTTCTCGACCACCTACGACGCAATTGTGATCGGACGCACCTTGTAACCTTGCAAATCTACTCGTCCTGCTTATACATATAAGTCTCACCTGTGCAAGAGCACATTATCTTTGCTCTAGGAAACCACCTCAAGGGTGCCTGCCAGTCATACAGTTTCCTACAATGAAAGTTAGCCTCATTAATTTGATAGCGAAATATTCAGATAGTCAGATATTTCCTAATCAATTTCAAACGCCCTAAATTTCCGCTGGGCTATTAGAGTAAGTGCGGGCTTTCTTAAACGCATCTTAATGGCGGATACTTTCACCTACAATATATTCACTTAGTTTGGAAACTTTATTTTGAATTCAATGGAGGATTTCTTGAAGAAAACTCTTAAACCAACTTTTCCACTCAATTTCAAGTCATCTGTGTATAAATTCAGTGGGTGATAGCCCCTTCGCTAGCTTTCTTTGAAGATATGTGGATGGAAAAGGATCTATTTGAACCTACCGAAGAAAATTTTACTTCCACAAAATTTTATATTTATTAGTCGTTCGATTTAGGCTGTACGACGTTTTGGTATTTCTGTTTTGGAAAATAAAAAAATTATCATGAGTTTTGAGCAGAAAAAAATCTGTTCAAAAATGAAATAAAAAATAATTAAAAATAATAAAATAATTAACAATACAATAACACGGTGCAACACTGAAAATACACCCGCTCAAACGCGAGACGAGCGATTCTTCTTTAAAACGACGAAGGTCGGGTAAACATTTTTAGAAAAAGTTAGGTATCTAAAATCAAGAAAAAAAATTATATAAAAAACAGTATGATTGTTCTTTTTTCTCCAATACATTTTACACACTGCAAAACACATGATGGCCCATATTTTCTATTTACGGAAAACTAGCGTAGTTTACGCAATTTTTGTCCGATTATTGAAAGAAATACATTCATTTCTTCGTTAATAAATGCACTCAAAGAATATTAAGAAACATCTTTAATTTTGTAGTAAAATTATGCAATAAAAAATTGTTAAAGTTAAAAAAATGATAAAAAAAACACTTTCTCCAGGTTTAATCAAATAAAAATCAGAACTAACTAGTTTGAATAATTACTTGTTGTACGTCATTTGAAAGGTCTGACAATATCATTTTCAAAACATATAAAATATTGAAAATCGGTGAAAAAATGACTGAGATATCCGTAGATTACCGCGCAAAGTCTGAAAAAACGGTTTTTTATAAATAAATAAAAATTGGAGGGTACAACAAAAATAACAAAAATATTTTTATGCATTATTCGACCATATAAACAACCTACAGTGTGTAATTTGTCAGGTGTATTTCGATTTTTTTTTTGTGGCACAGTGTAATAAAATAGTTTTTATTTAACTTACATCTATTATTGAGAACAAAAATCAAGTTTTCAAGAGATTAATAAAGCTTACATTAAAAAATAGTGAGCTTTATTGCTGGTGAGCGAAAAAATTAATTTTAAGCCAATAAATAAAAAACAGAAAGTATTCATGAAATAAATTTAAAATATTGATTAAATTTCAATTATATTACTTCGATTGTCTACACGATTAGTAATAAAATAATTGTTGAACAATCTAATTGAAGCAAAAATTCTAAGTGAACCTCATAAAAGGGAGGACGTACTTTTTTCACGAATGCGACCTTCTTGGCCTTCGTCATGGCCTCAATGAAGCGCAAAGTTAATATTTGCAAATTACAAGTTGATTGTAGACAACGATTTCTTTTATCATCGACAATTATAAGTTGCACGCTCCAAAGCTGGTGAACCATCTGTTTATGCCGAAAATGGGCAAATAATAAATATTTATTTTCTAAGAAAAACATTTCATTACATTGCACTCCACAAAGGCTACCGAAATGGAAGACAACTTTAAATTTCTAAGATAAGGCTAGTTTACTGGGGTTCCTCCCCTTGCTCGAGAAAAAATGGAGTCATTCCGGTGCGTAGAACGGGCTGTCAGAATCGATCCCGAAATACTCAACGTATGTCTGGCATATGATGGTACACCGCTCGTTGTACCTATTCATTTTCCCCCGTAACCCACTCACCAAACACCTTTCACACTTTGATCTCTTGGCGGTTGAAACAGCATGTTTCCAGGGCCTACCGTAAGATGAGATAGACGGACGACCGGAGAGTACACCGTACTGGAAATTGCTAGAACAACAACTATAAGGTTAAATTTAGTACTCAATAGTCGTTTTCGTTTCTCAGTCCTCTGAAAAAAAATTTTAATTCTGATACCAAATATTCGCTCCTAGACAGTCAGTTCTACGTAGCCTGAGCGACCCGAATTTATATTCGGCCAAAGACTGTTAAACCAGCATCATTTCATAAGATTATGGATACTATGATATGCTCTTACAACAATAACAGGGTTGATTTTCATTATACATACGTTTTCTTAGCGAACTTTTGTACTATAATTCCTTTATTTACTTTTCGATTAATTTCATATCTGATAGAGTCGCAACGAAGCATCCACGCAAGCCGATATAAAATTAACAATATCAAGATTGAGTTAACCCTTTTTTTTCTTTTTCACAGAATGGATTACACAAGCACTGTAACCAACTTAGCAAATGAGGATGGGACCGACAAGTCTGGGTGAGTAATTAATTTTCTCTAAAGCAAAACTCTAAATTTAATTTTAAATCGTCGACCAATTTGTACTTGGGAAAATATAGTTGAGTCACCAAACAACTTTTAAATATAAACGTTTAGATGTAGGAACAATAATAAATGAATTGCGGTTGGTGGTGGCGATATATGTATTTTCTTTATTCATTTGTGTAGTTTACATTTGGCTTTTACGTAATTCATTTATTTTATAAGTATAACTATAAGCATCATAGAACGTTGGTTCGAATCTCGGTGAAACCAAAATTAATAAAAACATTTTTCTAATAGCGGTCGCCCCTCGGCAGGCAATAGCAAACCTCCGAGTGTATTTCTGCCATGAAAAAGCTCCTCATAAAAATATCTGCCGTTCGGAGTCGGCTTGAAACGGTAGGTCCCTACATTTGTGGAACAACATCAAGACGCACGCCACAAATAATAGGAGGAGCTCGGCCAACCCTATGACAACCCTATTCAAAAATATATTCAAAATAGAGAGATTTTCATACCTCTTTCGTTTTTCATTCATGTACCTAAGTAGTATTTCAGTTAATTTTCTTTTTAATGGAATTACCAAGCTTTATAGACAGATGTTAACCATCTCTAAAAATGTTTTTAAAATAATATTTATTAGATTTCTTTCATTTAGCACCCGTATTGCATTATACAAATTATTTATTGTTAATTATTTAAATTGTTGAATTTAATTTTTAAGCATGTGGCAACCCTATTCAAAAATATGTTCGAAATTAAGATTTTTCAAACCTCTTTTCTTTGATAGTCATATTGCTATATTTTATTTATTTTATTATTTTTACTTCAACTTATGTTTTCAAACAGGTGGCAACTCTCTTCAATATATTTTTTCGAAATTTGATTCTTTAAAAACGTTTTCATTTGACACCTATACTGTAGTATTCGATTGAACTTATTTTCTTTTAACAGGTGGCAACTCTCTTAAAAAAGTAGCCTATTTTTTAATCCACCTCATCAACTATCTGCGTGCAAATTTTCTTGCAAATCAGTTTAGTCGTTTTCGCGAGATTAAATCACAGCCATCCAAACTCACCAGCATACAAAATTGCACATTTAGATTATTTTAAAGGACATATGTAGGTTATTATAGTCTTAGCTTAAGCTTAAATTTTGTTTTTGAATGTTGGGTATTTGTACGTTCAAAAAACTTATAACGAAAGCTGTCTTAACTAAGATCTAAAAGATTCATTCAAATTTAAAGGGGTAAAGGGATGGTCTAGAGCTCGAAAATTTTGGGTATTTTCAGGATTTTGTTTACAATAAAAAAAATGAAAAACGAGTTTTAGAATTTTCAGACTTTTTATTTAATTTCCTTTACATACGAAAATTAAAAAAAAAATTAAATTTTAATAATTAAAATTGGCGCTGCCGTTGAACCTCCTGAAAAATTGGACCCGGACGGTGTTGTCCATTTTGGCTCCTCTATTTAACTGAAACACAAAAACCAAAAAAATTATCCTATGACTGCATGACTTATCAGTATTAGTGCAGCTATGTCCCGTACTAGAACAAAAAAAATTGACAAAATGGCGCGGTTTTGAATTTGACACTTTAAAAATCGGTTTTTTTTTCTAATAAAAAAAATCGATAGCCATTGATGTTAAAATTTCAGACGGTTCGGTTGAATAGTTTGTGTTTTTTTTTTTGACAACATCAGGCCGAAAAAAGTCGTTTCGAGATAAATGAGTTTTAAGTTGGAGATACAGGAGCGCGCAGAACGCTCTCTACATAGTTAATGGGCTGTAGAAGTCCATTTCCGGATGAAAATTTTACAGTGAATTTGACACATCGAATAACAAAAAATCGATTTTTTGAAATTTCTTTACAAAATTAAAATTCAGGATGGATGTACGGGTATATAAAAAACTAAAATAATAATTTAGGCCGACAGTTTTAGCTACTAGTGCCTTTCGTAGTGTAATACAATTATTCATAATTATATGCCTAATAAATAAATAAATAAAAAATAATAATAATTACCAAGAAAAAATTATAGTAGAGGGCTGGTTCTTAAGCGAAATCGAATAATGAATTATCTCTTATCGTTTTCAGGTTTTCCCCCGCTTTGTTAACATTTGCTGGAGTTGCAACTTTTATTATAATGATTGTAGGTATATTTGGTAACTTTCTCACCGTTGCTGCTTTGTATAAATGTCCAAAAGTCCGAAATGTGGCAGCGGCCTTTATCATAAGGTATGTATTTTGTTTTTCTAAATCAATATAATCATCATCATTCATAGCATTACAGCTCGTTGTGAGTCTTAGCATTCTTCATAATTCTTCACCTTGCATCTCGGTCCATAGCCAGATTACGATAGTTGGTCACTCCTACGCATCTGAGGCCATGCTCGACGTTTCCGCGGCCGTTCTCTTCGCTTTTCACCAAGCATGCGCGCATCTAAAACTTTGTGAGGTATTCTTTCATCTTGCATTCTGCAAACTTGCCATAGCCATCGGATGCGCTGCGATTCTGCAAACCGTATAACGTTTTCGCCTTGTAGGAATTCCTCTATCTCTATAATAAAATAACTGAGTAAAAATCAAAGAAGTTAAGAAAGGCAAACATATTAATTATTTACAACTACCCCTTATTAATACAAATCAGTCCCCGGCAAAAAATACCAATTTGACTCAACATCAAAAAATCAAATTTAAGCAATAAAAAACGGGAAAGTCTATAAATTTATAGAAAACAACCCAAAATACATTGACAAATAAATACAAAATAAAAAAGTATTTTACACAGAATGAGGTGATGTTGTGGTCAAATTAACACAAGGCACTGAAGCAAGTTATAGAGAATTTCGGCTTGCTAATGACGCACCATGACTACCGTATACTCAATCAGACTTATACCCGAATGTCTGTCTCACAATCGGTTTTTGAATATAATAACGCATTTACAATTAAAATTCTCACAATTGCCAAATCATTAGTAAAATCTATTCTTATCATTTCCCTTCAGTTAGCTCATCGACCATCTGTGTATATCCGCAGAAAATATTACATTTCATTTCAAAAAATAAACACTCCTTTGAACCAGGCCCAGGCAGAAAACCGGCCACCGGTAATATCCACTAATAAAGCTTTTCAATGAATCAGTAAAATAGGGCAATCCTGTTCCGTCGATTATGAAAGGGTTGTTTACTTTACCTTGACCGCTATACTATAAACCACACAAAAGCTTTTTAAGGCTATTATCTTTGATGGAATGACCCAATTTCATCAATTATTACCATCTTCAAATGCAGGCCTTAGGGCCACCGAGTGTCTTGTTTTAGACAAGCAACCTGGCTAACCAAAAATAACTTACCATCTTTGAGAAGGGGTTAAATGTACTCTCAATGTTCCCGTACCTAATCTAAGTTGAGTTCCAACATTTTATATAGGAGTCCGAAAATATTATATTATATAAAAAAAGTATGTCAAATTTGCTTATTCGACCAGAGTCCTATTTGAGTTAACTAACGTTTCTGATGCGTACCCTTCACTTTCCTTGCGGAGTTCTCGGTAGCCTATTGCCGAATAGAAAAAAGATTGAGTAGCAATTAAGTAGTTTTTTCCTATAGTCAAAATGTTGGTTGAATTAGCTAAATAAATAAATAAATTAATTAATTAATTTTCTTTGATTTCTTTCTGTTTCTTTAGTTTTGGTGGTTTGAATGTCAAAGTAATCAATTTTGTTTACCTTCTGATTGAAATTCGCCGAAAATTCGTGGAAATTATTCAACTGTTTTTGACATTCGAGCTAACAAATTGCGAAAGCTAATTGTGCTACAATTGGAGTTAACTGAATTAACTTTGGTTAGGGTTTTTTCTCTATGCTTACATTGTCTTTAGTTTCAATAGTAAAACAATAAATATTTTAGTTCCAGCCCATTTGAAGATTATACCATACATCAAAATCCGTTAAAAACTCGATTTGATAAAAATATCTCTATATTAAGTTCACTATACTATATATAAATAAGTAAAACAAATTTTTTCTACAATATTACAGCTTATGTATGGCCGATTTGCTGTTTTGTGCCATAGTGCTTCCCTTCAGTGCTTTGCGGTTTATTCAAGGCACTTGGACTCATGGAAGTTTTCTTTGTAAACTAATACCTTTCATCCAGTATGGAAACATTGGCGTCTCATTATTATGTATAGCAATGATTACAATTAACAGGTAAGAATTCCAAAAATCAAAAACCTTTAATGAAATTGATTGGATGATTAATTTTGTACTACTTTATACCACTTAATAATAAAAACCCTCATAAAAATGCGGATTCTAAGTGACAAATGATTTTTATATGAAGTCATTTGATGCAACAAATAGGCTTGGAAATATGCCATAGACAACCGAGAAAACACCGTATAATTTCATTATTCGTGTCTATCACTTGCCACGAAACTAAGGTCCCAATGTTTGAATGAAAAGGCGTGTCGCTAATGAAATTTACATATCACTCATGTACTTCAATAATGTAACAACTCAAAAAGACAAAATGTCGAGAAAAACATTTTCAAGGTTTTTAACCTGCTATGGCACCCTAAGTAAATGAAAAGACATTTGTAAAGGGAGATCAGATTGGAGGTACTTTTCCAATACGGTTTTTTTTGACAGGTCACGCATGACTACTGTCAAACTAAATCCATAATTTTTGTCAGTATTCACTGACATTTCAGCATGGAAAGACTCAAGTCTCAACAAAGTTTACATATCGTTCAATTGTATTCCGAAAATCGACACTCTGTGAAAAGAGTTCATTGCGCGCCTAGACCAACGTATGGTATACATAACCGTCCTACGTTTTTGGCTTAATGACTACGCCAATAAGCAAAATTGCCATATTTGGGCTGAAGAGAAACTCGAAGCCATTCAAGAACAGCCATTACATCCACTGAAAACAAGCGTTGTGTGAGGAGTATGCGCTGGAGGAATCATTAGTCCATATTTCTTTAAAGATGAGCTGGCGCCATGATAAAGGACTTTTTCATGCCGAAAATTTAAGCCCGTGATCTCCACAACATTCGGTTCCAACAAGACGGCACTACTTGCCATACAGCCCGTGATACAATAGATTTACTGCATCGTCGTTTCGGTAAAAAATTTATCTCTCGTCTCGGACCAGTGGATTGGCCGCCAAGATCGTGTGATATCCCACCTTTGGACTTTTATTTGTGGGAATATATAAAGTCAAAATGCTTTGCGGATAAACCAGTTTCGATTGAGGCATTGAAAGCCAACATTATCAAAGCTATTCACGAATTTGAATTAGATTATCTTTAAAAAATAAATGTCACGAATGGTTGTACACAAAAATAAAAAAAGATTGTCCAGTTAACTTGAGTTTCGTTGTTTTATTTCAATTTAAAATTCGATACCTCTAAATTGATCCCCCTTTATTTTCATCTAATGAGATACTGTTAATAGATGTCGGCTTGAATTTTTTACCCATCATAAAAGAAGAGATTGTGGTATTTCCCAATACTTATCCAAAAAAATAGTTTTTCTTGATTATGACACTATTCCGGTATGGTTAAAATGGCCAATAAAATATTAAAAATAAGTGAATTCGAGCGTCTTCTGAAATATATACATATATACTTGGTCCGTACACCCTTTTTGGGTGTTTGGCCGAGCTCCTCCTCCTATTTGTGGTGTGCGTCTTGATGTTGTTTCACAAATAGAGGGACCTACACTTTCAAGCCAACTCCGAGCGGCAGATATTTTTTATGAGGAGCTTTTTCATGGCAAAACTACACTCGGAGGTTTGCCATCGCCTGCGGAGGGGCGACCGCTATTAGAAAAAACTTTTTATTCATTTTGGTCTTTCACTGAGATTCGAACCTACGTTCTCTCTGAATTCCGAATGGTAATCACCCAGCAACCCATTCGGCTACGGCGCACGCCTTCTGAACTTAGTAACTTCCAATTATTTATAAGACTACGTTGTAAGATGTAATGTAATTTGGCGCAGTCAGTAATTTTATTCTTTCTTTCAAAGGTACGTTATGATTGCTCATCATGGTTCGTACGGGAAAATATACCGGAAGCATTGGATTGCGGTTATGATAATCTTCTGTTGGGCATTCTCATATGGCATGCAGCTACCTACTCTCCTAGGAGTATGGGGAAAATTTGATTATGATGAAAGGTTGGAAACCTGTTCGATAATGAGTGATAATCATGGACACAGCAGTAAAACTACACTTTTCATCACTGCATTCTTAATACCCGGTATGGTGATAATCGCTTGTTACACAAAAATATTCTGGGTTGTACGCCAATCAGAGTTACGATTGAAAAAACATGCGAATCAGCAAAATTCCATTCCGAATAATTTAAGACCCACACAAACACCTACGGGTACTGTTGTGGAAAGCGAGCAAAATCGAATGTCATCTAATTTTGCTTCAGACAGCAGCTTTTCCACTGATACAAAACAGGATATCATGCAGAAGCCCTCTCGCATCAAGGATCAACGAGAGATGAGGGCAAAACGAAATGAATGGCGTATTACAAAAATGGTGTTGGCTATATTTTTATCATTCGTAATTTGCTATCTGCCCATAACAATCGCCAAAGTAGCCGACAAAGATGTAGAGCATCCAAATTTTCATATTTTCAGTTACATAATGCTGTACTTGTCGGCCTGTGTAAACCCAATTATCTAT
>JAYXIM010022153.1:0-67289 GCA_037575425.1 Anastrepha fraterculus
TAATTTCTCGTGCCAAAAACCACTTACATAGACTTTCTTCCAAAAAATTAAAAATAATGAGGCTTGAAATCCATTTGAACTTACTTGCTTGGACTATCTTGTTCAGAATTGCCAGTAGAATACTTCTTTTGCCGATATTAAGTAATAAAAGAGAGAAAATTGCAGCCGCCCTAAGGTACATACATACATATGCACACAAATATTTGTCATATCACCTCTTTCCTGCAATATCAAATATCATGCTTACTCCACACCAATAAGCCAGGTTTATCTTAAACGAATTCCAGAGTGGTATTGAACTTTTTTCTCCGGCAGGGATGCTATTAGTTTGGTTGACTTTTAAGGCACATCAAGCGATCGAATATGTGTACATATGTGCATACGAATGCGGATGTGGATATACGTAGTTGCAATATGTGTAGCTCTGTTCGAGTAGTATTCCAGCAAGAATAGCCAATCACAATTCACCGCTTCCGAGAATGTAATAAAAAGCTGAATTTATTCATTTCATACGATCTGAATAAACACTTTGTGTTTATTTATTCGTGAAAATGGTTGTGGTAGTGTTCGAAATACAAGTTCAAATTTTTGTTCGGGTGATCCTCCGAAAGGAAATCGAATTTTTCGTTACATGAGAAATGGGTGTGATTTCATTGCGGATTTCTTCAATTATACGCAATGTCAAAATGACAACAAATTTTACAGTATTTAAAGCAGTGATTTGAGTTTCATATTCCTAAACATAATTTTTCTCATTTCAAATAGCAGCCACTATTTATTCGGAGATTTTCACGGGAACTAAAGTTTACTAAATTTAAAATCATAACCTCAGACCGCAATGAAAGTGAACTGGAAGGACCATGGACCGATCCCAGAAGTCTCGAACAGTTCATAGACGGTTCGAAAACAAATATTGGAGTCGGTGCGGAAATCTATGGTCCAAACATGAAAGTTCCGAGCCAATGGGCAAATGACCTAGCGTCCTTCAGGCTGAATTTCAAACGGTGCGAGAATAAATCATATATTATATAAAAGGTGAAATCCAAAATAAACAAGACAGGCGTCATAAAAATGTTTTTGATGGCGCTTATCTTTTATAAGTTGGTACGTTGAAAATTACATTCTTAGCTGACTTCCAGTGAATGGTTGGTGACACTCGCTTTAGTGGAAGCGCAGTTATTGCGTTTAAAGTGTCAGAATGTTTGTGTCATCGGTACAAAAATGAGTTTCGAACAAAGAGCTAATATCAAATTTGGTTTTAAAATCGGTAAAACGTTTACCGAAACATTTGAATTGATGAAAAAAGTTTATGGCGATGATTGTATATCTCGTGCCAGAGTTCATGAGTAGTTTACTCGTTTCAGAGATGGTTATGAATACATAAATGACAATCAGTAATCACCGAAAACTCTATCAAAATTGTTCATAAATTTATCAAAAATGAACCGAAATCACCGTTGAAATCGGAGTTGAATGTCTCCAAAACATCGATTTATCGCATTTTAACTGATCATTTGGGCTTACGAAACGTCTGTGCACGTTTCTTTCCGCACAAGTTAACAGAAGACCAAAAATTGCTCAGAATTCCACATTCGAAAGACCTCATTAAAGTGGTGAGAAAAGACGAGAACTTCCTTTACAACAATGAAACTGGTGATGAAACGTGGTGTTTCCAATATGGACCTGAAACTAAGCGTCAAACTGCCGAATGGAAGGCCCTAGACGAGCCACCATCAAAAAAATCGCATTTGGAGAAGTCAAAAATTACCTATTGACTTCTACCTATTCGGAAAATTACATTTGGCCATGAGAAGAAAACGTTTTGCGTCCGTAAAGGCCATCCAAAAGGCTTGTACCGACTTCCTGAACGACATTCCGGTCAATGATTTGAAACACTCTTTCGAAAAGCTTTTAGATAACGCAAAACCGTGTACTATTTTGAATAAATAAACTCGAAGTTATCAGAACAAAGCTTCTGTCGTTTCTATTTTAGACTCCATCTTGCAGGTCTAGTATTACCTACTTCTAAAACATGTAGTAAGACGGAAAAAATCTTTTAGGACAAAATTATTATTAATACATTAGGTGCGCAGAGGTGGCCGCAATTAAAGAAGCAGCTGACTGCCTACTTACTTGCGTAATAACTGTTAAGAAGGTAAATATTTACTCCGATAGCCAAGCGGCAATTAGGGCCCTAGGCTCTATGATGGTGCATTCGAAACTGGTATTCGAACTGTTAAAACCAAGCGAACCCATCACTGGGCATCGGTATCGACTTTAATTGATGCGATTGAGCCGAGCACTGCGCGAGAAGTGGCCGCAATACGCGGAAAGGCATGAAAAAGTGATTCTACAGCACGACAACGCTCGGCCTCACGTTGCCAAACCCATTAAAACCTACATGGAAACACTGAAACACCCCACCCGCCATATTCTCCAGATATTGCGCCGTTCGATTATCACCTGTTCCGATCGATGGCACATGGTCTAGCTGACCAGCAGTTCCATTCATATGAAGACATCAAAAAATGGCTTGATCCGTGGATAGCCTCAAAAGATGAACAGTTCTACCGCGACGGTATACGAGATCTACCAAAAGGTTGGGAAAAACAGCAGTCAGCGATGGGTACTACTTTCAATGATTCACTTGTAACCATTTTTTCAGAATGAAGTTGTATTTTCATCAAAAAAAAGAAAAAACAGCGAGAACTTAGAGCGCATATTAAATGAGTAATTTTGTGTTAGCTTTGTGCCTATTTCGCACTACAATAAATTTTGTGCTATCGCTCATAAATATTATAAAATCTGTTAAAAAATGAATGCTCGCCCTTACAAAGACTAAGTATTAATTGGCAAAATCGGATTCAGTTAATGCTTAAATTGCTGCAATGTTCCTAATTTTCATTTAGGGGCCTGTTTGAACATAATCTTATCATTTTGGTAAATGTAGGTTTGTTCCAAGAGCCAATTAAATACGGACTCAAAGCAGAAAGAAAAAAATGATTTTCTGACTGTTGGCGTCACGCCCTTTCAGACCAAGTTTAATCGATGAAGTGGGTGAAATGAAATGTTGCAAAAAAAGGAGGGGAAAAATGTAGTGATGTGTGCGATTATATTACAATGATTTCAGGATAGAAATTGGTTCGCAAGAGGCATCACTGCTCGATTTTTCGATGCGGAAGAGGAATAATGCAAATACAACGAGATACTTTAAAAGCGCTACGGCCCAACTTTCTAAAATTTCTTGCTTATTAAATTCGTTTACGTGATCTATAGTAATTACTTATTGGTTTGTAAGGCTAGTTTTGCAGTAAATAATATCCAGATGGGAAATTTCTGGCAAATTACCATCTGATCTCTCTAAAGTAAGAAGCGAACAGCAAACCAGTAAAAAATTACATATCACATTGAAAATTAAAAGTGAAATAAGAAAAGTAGAGAATTCAAAAAAGCTGTACAGACACATTGCGTAGAGTCCAAAGTAGATTTACAAACTTTTTCTATGTCTCAATTCTTTATATTTACTTTTTCCAACGCTAAATTAATTTTTGTAATTTGCATAAGTTGTAACCATTATTATAAATTATAACAGTGCTCGATGAGCTATTTTCCCTGTTGGCAGGTATTTTTCCAACAGAATCAGATTCCGCTTAAATTAAAATGTTACTTTGCTCTCTTAGTTTCCTCTGTTTTGATCGAGATTTGCGTATGCGAACAAAATAACCTGATAATAATTGATTTACTTATGTATTTATATAAAGTTATACTTACAATGTACGTACTGCTGACTATTATTGTTATTAAATAATTGGCGCATACACTTCTGTTAAGGTGCTGGCCTAATCTAGGCTGGCTTTGCTTGGCTTTGAAAACTTGTATGGTCAAATGGGCGCTTTGAACGCTGTAATAACAATAAGATGTTTCGTTTCGTTCCTTCTCCTATTTGTGGTGTGCGTCTTGATCTTGTTCCATAAACGGAGATTCCTACAGTTTTGCAGTTTTAAGCCGACTCCGAACGGCAAGTTGTATTCATGACCTTTAAAATGGCAGAAATACACTGGAGGTTTGTCATTGCCTGTCGAGAGGTGACCGCTATTAGAAAAAACGTTTTCTATTATTTGACGTTCATGCACGGAGATCTGGAGATCTATGAACATAGTATATTCTATCTAAACCAATAATGTTAGAACACAAGATTGCGCGTTTCCTGGTCGTGGTGTGAGCGCAGAAACGAAACTAACGACCAGAACAGAAATACTGTAATAAGCAAACACAAGGCAAAAAATTGCAAATTGTAGCTTTATTATTGTTAGGCTATCACAATTTAATACGCGAAATTTAATCTTTATTAATTATTTTAATTTAAACATCAAACTATGCATTGGTTGATTTGCAAATGAGTAACCTTGTACACAAAATTTTGTTTATTTTCTGTGCTGACGTCACTCAAACCAGCTTATTCTTTCAAATTCGTCAAGAAGAAAGTGGAAGTAATGGGATGGAACCAACTTTGTACTCTTTAGATCGTATATCCCAACTCCTTAAGATAGAGCACCAAATGCGTTTTACACTTTTCCGTTTTCAGCGGTTTGTAGATCCAGAACTTATTCGTATCTAAGATCTAGCCCTAGATTTCGTATTTATAAATTGTATGGCATCTTTTAAATCATTTTTTAAATTACTATTAATTATTTTTATTTTGTTTTTAGATCTACAAGTTGTCCGCAATGTAGAGAACATAACCCAAACACGCATAGAATATATTTAGACTTCGATGAAACTGCAAATGATCAGAAATTAAGTGAGATCAAACTCCAATTAGATCAAACAGAAAAGTCGAGAAGTGAATTGCAGTTACAATTAGATGAAGTTGAAAGAGATTTCCTTCAAATTCAGAGAACTCTTGTTGAAATCGAACAACAAAATATGTGTCTTGAGTCCACAAATCAATTTTTGAATGCTCAAAATGACAGCAGAGAGCAAGAAATTAGGAATTCTAATTTAAGAGCTTTGGAAGAATCGGAACTACTTCTCGTCAAAACAAGTAGCTTAGAGGATAGACTAAAAGGAGTTCTGGTCGAATTAGAATTAAAAACAGAAGAATGCTTTAAATTGAGCGAAGCAAACAGTAAACTAAGAAAAACACTAGAACGTGATGAACAAAGATATGAAAACGCCCGTAAGCAATATGAAGCAGTTGAAAGAGGACTTAAGACACAAATAACTGCACAAACTGAATTAATCGAAAGAAAAAATAATATAATTGGTGAACTTACCGATAATGAGCGTCAAGAAATTGAATCACGAAAAAAACAGGCCCCAACAAATAACGAATATAAATCATCAGAGATTTTGATGCAAAAACTAAAATTAGAAAGGGAACTAGAAAAAAGTTTCGATAAAACTATGGAATTAGAGGAAAACCATTTGAGAAGTAAAGAAATTTTAAATTTCGAAATTGAGAGTTTGAAAGCGGATATTGAACGCAAAGATAACGAAATAAAAAATAGAAAGGCAGAACATATGAAACTGATCAATAAGCTTAGTTCAATGGGCTCCAATGCAACGGACATATTACTTCGTCGCCGAAATGAAGTTTTATCTACTAAATTAGAAGAGACGCGTTGTGAACTTGAAAAGGCAATACAAAGTTCTGCAGAAAAAGACATTGTTGTCCAAAAACTGAAACAAACTGAAAGTTTACTACTTACAAAATTAGACAAATTAGCGGAACAAGGACAAACTAAAGAGCCAGTGGAACATAAAGCCAAGTCTTATGAAAAAACATCAGGTACTTCAAACGAATGCCAAGCAAAAGCTAATGAGGGCACGAGTGTTGCAATCAGGGGAGTTTCTGAAAGCGATATTAAAACACCACTGATTGATACAGTTTTGATGTTTACTGAAATGATGGCTATTCCTTGTCAAAATTCAGATATTAAAGATATATTCACATTAAACAACAAATATAAAATGAGAAATAACACAAAAAGCGAAAATATTAATTTAGTTGTAAATTTTTCAACCCTTAATATGAAAATAAAGTTTTTAGCCAACAAAGACAAGTTGAAGCCGAAAGGCATCCATGTTTTAGAGTATGTGGACGATGAAATAAACGAGCTTTTCCACTACGCGAAGCTTTTAAGATCCGTTGGTTTCCAGAATATTTTTTGTAAAAATAACAAAGTATTTGCAAAATACAATTCGAAGTCACCAGCACTAAAAGTAAACAGTAAACAAGAAGTTAACGATATTATACAAAAATCCAGTTGCCATAAAACTGAAAAAAGTGGAAATATTTCGGAAGAATCTCAAGAAAAGTGTGAAAACAAATCCGAGGAAGGAAATAAGCGAATGGAAGGAATCCAAGCAGAAGAATGTGATGACGCATACTATCGTAAATAAGAAAATATAAATACATATGTATGTGAATATACTGCCCAGAGTATGAACACTGAATAAATTGGTAACAATACGCTTGAGAAGACATCTTGTGCCCGTCGTTTTCTCCCTTTTGAATTAACCATACATTAATTATTAACCGTAAAAGGTTTCAATTTTATCTACATTACTTATTACATACATACTTAATTTTGTAATCAAATGAATACCTTATATTTTTGTGCATGAAAAGTTTATTTTTGCAAAATTTTACTTGAATATATTTTAATAAAGCCACAACATTCTTCGAACTGTTTATGGGGAGCATGTCTCAATGTTGAAGCCACACGTGCAAATAACTCTTTGCAAGAGGACAACGCCTATTATCATTGAAAAGCGCAATATTTCCCCCTCCGAAGCAAAATTGTGACAGTAACTTTGTAACACAGAACCAAAGTGACGATCAAGTTTGTCTGGCGATATACAGTGGTCACACAATTATTCGTACACTCACAGTTTATAAACAGATACACCTGATACTTCTTATTTCGTTTTCAGCTTATTTCTTATTTCAGCAATATTAGTAAAAAAAAAAACGATTTTTACTATTACTTTTGAGCTGGAAGGGTACGAATAAATGTTTTGCAGCATTTTGCTACGTCTGCCTGCTTTCCTTGGAACCATTCAGTGTGAGTTGAAATAACGGGATTTTTTTTTTTGAGGCAATTCCTTAGAAATGTAACATTCTTACAGTGACCCAAATGAAATATATTGTCACAGAAAATATTATGCACAAAACTACGCACGGTGTACGAATAAAATGTGTGACCACTGTAGGTCTGTTTTTAATTTTGTTGCTGCGACCGGTCGATATCAGCTGTCAGGAAAACTATAAAAAAAAATATTCTTCGCAAACGTTGCCTAGCTCGCAGAAAAGCCTTGAATATTATAAGCATGGCACTTAAAACTTTAATTATTTGATTTAATCACAAAATTGGGCGATTCATCTTTCCGCTTTTGATGCGAATTTCGTTTTAGTTCTGTTTGACTGGGCAAATATTTCGACAAAGTTCGCTCAGCGATTTTATTCTATTCATGCCATTAATAATAATACCATAACTGTCGGGCTTATTCGGGGTGTAATCACAACCGCTTTGTAGCATGATTTTTTAGGGTATCACTTCTGGTGTGAAATTCTGGCAACTTTGGCAAAGGCATAGCGTTCTAATTGTCAAAAATTCAATCATTATTGCGTGCAAAGTCTTTTAAATCGGTATCATAAAAAGTTTGTTGGCACCATTGCTTCATTATTTTCTTTGTCATTTTCAATATAAAATTTCCGTCAACATCAAAATTATCAAGAAAAATATTTATAAAAAACTTCGTATTCTTATTCACCTTCACCTATCTATTCAAAATAAGTGTTGAACATCAGAAAATTAGCAACCTAGCAAACGTTCATAAGTGCTGCAATACTGGCGCTTTTATTACGTGACGAGGGCTTTTCGATAAGAAGGTCGCATAGACCGAAAAATTAAAATAAATCAAAAGTGTTAACGTAGTAACGGTGCAGACAAATCAAACAGTGAACAGTTTTATGACAAAGAAATGAAAAAAGTGGTATTTTGTGAATTCCCATTCAACCATTTAAATTATAATTCAAAAAATATTCTGTGACACTTGGCATAAAATATCCATAGAGAGAATACAGAAGGGAGCGCCTTCCGACAACGACTACTTTATTTTTGGCGAATTTGATAATTAAGTGTTGTTAGTACCAAGGCGAATTTATTACAGGTGACAGCAAACACATATAAGTAAAACCCTACATGTATTTGTTGTTGCGTTTGGTGCAAGCATCATGTCAAAATCAGCAAGCAAATGTAAACATACGAATGTAAACATACCAATACATACAAACAAAGCATATCATTTTGACGTAAGCCATACCTACGGCGAAAAATTCAGCTGGGTGAATGCTGTCACCTTATTAAATCCACCTTGGTTAGTACAGAAAATCAACAAAAATCTGGGTGCAAATGTATGAACTGGTAGATGTATGTGGTGATGCACGGTTTATTCTATTTTCTTGGATTTCCATTCACTTTCGCTTATTACACCTCTTCTGGCTATTTGTTTAGTTTCTGTACTGACGTTATATGACCTAGGGAAAAGCAATCTTGTATTCTATGATTTTTGGCTCAAAATGAATCTCTGTTTTCTTTCTGGCGCTCGTTGAAGATGGCATATTTCGAGTTAACTGTCACATGCTGAATCGGCGTTGCCACCGTATCGCAGAAGGGCTCTTAGTTATAGTCTTATTGTGTTAGGGAACGCTTTTTCTGTAAGGCTTACAAATCTGACTTGTAAAACAACGTTCTTTTTATCAAACAAGTACAAAGACATTGGTATCGCGTCCGCTGATGGAATTCTACACAAGCAATGGGCTATATGGCCTTTGGACACGGTCAAGCATTGTTGACAAGAACTTTATATGTGTGCGTGTCGGGTGCTTGACGCTAATATCTAAAATTTTTGATTTTCATCATTCAAAAGCCGACAACAAGTATGTGTGACACGACGACACCCGACTGCACTAACACACACAAAGCTCAGTCAAGCATGCTGGACCATCTCCAAGGGCCAATAGGTATGTAACAGTTTAAACTTACCATATTTGTTATTCGCTGCAATACATCTCCATCAAGAAGTCTAGAAGAGATTGCTCACTGCTAAAGATGGGCAATTAGTAAAACAGTGAGTTATACCAGTTTAATGAGGTATAATTATACTCGCTAACGGTGAAACTTGCTTATAACCTTATTGTTGCTCTCACATGCAAATTTTCCTTCAAGTTAATCGAGCGGATAAATGGCGAATAGAAAAGGCCTTATGCATATGTATACGGTTCGAGTGCCTTTAGAAATGTAGTAGTGCCAGCTACAAATGAATTGATTTAAAAATAAATGCATGGCTTAGACTTCTTTGACCCAGTGTGAACTATTTTTCATGATGCCGAAATTTACGTTTACAAAATCAGTATTTTATTTATTTTTTATTTTATTTTATAAAGGTTTGCATAACAATAAAATTATTATACAAACTAAAAGTAGTGCAGCGTTAGCATCGGAGGCTTTCGGCTGGTATTTATTTATTTATTGAATACTATTTTTATCACAAAAGAGGAAAGAAAGGCTTTACGCGACAAACTTTTTTAATTCAATAATTTACAAAACTAGCAATCAAAGGGACGCTAAAATCAAAATAACAAGAAAATTGTGCGTAAACAGACTCTAAAATTCGTATGCTATATGATAACATTGCAAATTCGATTTCGATCTGTCGTTGTTTTATACTCTTCGGGGCACATATAATTTTATTTTCAGCAAGTTGAGTTTGAGATTATTATTTGAAAGTGGTAGACAACTATGTCGGGACTTTTATCAAAACTTGTATTTATTTCCTTCAGCAATCAACGGTATATAGATAAATTTTTAGGGGTATCATGATATGAATGGTAGTGAGTCCGAACTATAAATACATCAGATCGATGGATATAAAAACAGTGAAAACTGGGTTTATATAGCTCAGCTCTATTTGCAACAACCTGAAGTCCATGTTTATTATTTTGCTCGATATTTCTACCAATAGGTGAATATTGGTTGTCTCTTTCTTGCAATTGACGTAACTACTGTTGTTTCCTTCGTTGTATATGCAATTGTGCAAGCAGTAAGCGGCGTATCAAGTATATGGTTAACTAAAGCTGAAGCCGTATTAATAATAGTGACATTATAATCGAGTCTAAACTTCGGCAAAACGTCCAATTAAACTAGTAAGTTGTATTAAACGATTGTTAGTCATGCATATACATTACTAGTATTTGTTAGTGTTTGGGATGTAAACATTAAAGTGCAGTGCATATAATTACAAACAATTTGCAATCAAACAAAAACTCACCTAAGACGGCATTTTGAGTCTCATTTGGTGAAATAGTGGAGATACTGTGTTCGTGATTAAATGTAATAAGAACACAGTGTTGTATCTAGAGGTACGAGGAATATTAATGCAAACATTGTACATATGTATGAAGTTTCTGCTGAAAGAAATAAATATCTTTTAATGGTTTTGTATTATTTAATTCGCGTACAATGTTTAATCTCAAAGTAGCTAAAGTTTCGTTTACGACCACAATGTATTTGATGAGTGGACGGAAGGAGCGTGTCACCGCCCACCACCACCATAGGAAGGAGCAAGTACCCACCATTCAAATTATGAAGGTCTTAATCTCCTACGATCCCTATATAATCCTATAAAAATGTATAACGCAATTATTAACCCAACAAACATCAAGCTTTATTGTAAAATGTATATATCGTCATATGAATTCAAAAAAGCCCTAAGTTACAAAAAATTCAAAATCGACTTTTTAGTTGATTATCATGCACCGTATCATTATACATGTTCCTTTAAAATTTTATAATCCAACAACCAATAGTGACGTTGGTATAAACAAAATTCGAAAAGCCGGTGACGGTGATGGTGAATAAAACATTTTCATTTTAAAAGGTTTTTTGCTTCTCCTGCAAAATTTTTAAAATGTAACTTAGGGCTTTTTTGATTTCATGTGACGATATGTAAATCTATATCTAAATTTATATATTTATACGTAAATTTTTTGTATATCTTATAAAAAAGGTCACCGTGCGAAAATCGTGCGATGTTTTATTCCACTTTTTTACTCAATAATATATTCTCATATAGGTATATGTATATGTAAATCCTGAAATTTAAAAAACCAAATAATGCGGTTTTCGTCCGTGGATCAGAATCGTAAATCAATAGTATCGCCCTTACCGCAGTATAATGAAGCACAGTTCTTTCTCTTAACGCAGTATTATCTACTATTGTTGTAGCAGTTCTACTGATATTCGCTGTCACTTTCATAACGTTGTTGCTTTTTTTAATTAAAGAAAAAAAATGGAATTTGTTTTCCTTTTGGTTGATTGGGGTTTTTCTTGTTTCGTTTTATTATTTTCTTACTATTGTCTTACAGTTCTATTACCCCATCTTTCCATTTCAAAGAAAAAATGTGAAGTTACTTAAATCGGATAACCCAAGGAACAAAACCATTGAATTTATTTGTGGGGCAACTTTTTCAATATTTATATAATATCAAAATATTGTTTTATAAAAACAAACTGCCTAGTACACATAACAGAAGGTAAACTTTCAAGGCAGACAAAGAAAGAGAGTGAATGAGAGAGAGAGAGAGAGAAGAGAGAGAAAAAGAATATATATCTACATAAATTCATATATGTATTTGCAGAGAATGCAAATAGACAAAATTTACAAAAAACGGAGAAGGGTTGACCGGTGTAGGTAAACGCTCGGCACTACTCCGAGCGTTTATCACCCGCACTAACGCATCGAATCCAGGACCGCAGCAAAGGCACAAATTACCGCAAGGCAATACCAATCCGACGCCGGAATGGATAGCACTTTATAGTACGCACAAGCAGTAGCCAGGAAACGGAAATAAGTGCCAAAAAGTAGGTACCAAAAAAACCGCCAAAAAAAATTGGGACCAAAAAACACCCCAAACAGTAGGCACCAAGGAAATATAACGCCTAAAAGTAGGCACCAAAAATACATATCCTAAAAGTTTGCACCGACAAACAAGCGCCAAAATGTATGCCGTGTTATTTCCAACTAGAAATTAATAACCATAAGGAAAAACATAGTGAAAAAGCACTCTCTCCTTTTCCTCTACGTTATATCTTTTGTCTCTCTCGCGGAACGAAAATGACCAAAGCATTGCATGGCCATGCTCCATCGACGCCTAAGAAGTTTCACTTCAAAAATAAAGCACCGAGTTTGTTAAATATATGGTAAAACTACCTTTCACTCGATATATATTTTGTTATAAGGAATTCCACAACACTTAAATAAACAAATAATGCCTCTGTCTAATACCAATAATGTTTAGCGGGATTTTGCAGTTTATTTTTATATGCACAAGAATCATAGCGATTTTATTTAATAAGTTGCATGCTTAGATTTACCAAAACACAATATATGTAAAAGCAGCAAGCGTCGTGTGAAGACCCCTAATGTGTTAAGTGGATGTGAACTTCAAAATGGATTGATTAAGTGGCTGCTTCAAGGCAGAATAGGAACCTTATTTTATAAGTTACAAAAAAATGCTTATTAATGTGTTAATTTTTAAACTGGTCACCCAGTTGGGCACAATAACTTGAAATCATTGGGTAATTAATTAACCGTACCCGAGTGATTTGTTTCATTGATGTTGTTTTATTTATTTGCGCACATCCTGCTTGAAATTTTAAATTCAGACTATCAATTGGTTTTTGCAATTTGGTGTTTTGAATGTTAAAATTTCCATGATAATGTAAACAAACGATTATAGCAACAACAATGAAGCGCACCAATTTGACATTCAAAACAGCTGATCGCAGAATCAGCAGCTCTAGTGCCATCACCTTGACTGAATTCGCCTTTGTGTATTTGTATGAAAAACGTCTAAAAAAAGTCTAACGTTTTCGATATGAAAACATGCATAGTCCGATTGAAATTATGAGAAAGAAAATTTATTTGGATAGAATTTTCAATTTATTAGATTTGCACGCGGAAAATTTTCTTCTTCTGTAAAGACCGCCAATATTCGAGTGTTGTTGTGTAACAATATTTACGAATTGTTGGCTTTTAAAAATTTTTCAGTTGTGGTTTACAAAAATAAAATTAACATGAACTTTCTTTTACATCAATAGTTATAATAGATGAGAATCTGTAATCCATGGTAAGTCTTTTAAAACCATGCTTCAGATTTTTAGAACATTAAAAGTTTGGGATAAAAAATGGAAATTTTTTTCATAGTTGCAAGTCAAACTGTTCATAAACAAAATTTAACAGTTCAGAGTGAGATCGAGGAAGAATTTTCAGCGAGAAAGTGTTTACCTGAAATATTTCTATTTTTCACTAGTGCAGATGTTTTCTCTGACATCTATGATAATATTTTTCATTATTTCCTTTGCCTCCATTTCTAGCGTTGAATTCTTTTGTTTTACTTACTATAAGAAAAATCTTTAAAAATAAATTTCTACGATAACTATTACCAAAACAAAAGAAAAGTGTTCTGAATTTTTAAATTAATATAATTCATGATGTACATAAATCATTGTTATATGTAACAAAAGATTTCGAACGCAGTTTGTGGTGAATTTTATTGGCAGTGGTGAAAAGTTGATGTGAAAAAATGTCGACGCGAAATATTGCTCATTAGTCAATAGTTTCAGACGTTCTTTGTATACATTATTTTCTGGTGAAGGTTAAAATTAAAAAAAATAAATGACATGGATAGTGAGCAAGAGCCGAGTTTTCGAATGGGGCCATTGTCGCCACAGGAAATTAAACCAGACATATCAATTTTAAATGAAAGCAATACCAGGGGATTTTCTCCCAAATCGGCAAGTCCGGTTTCCTTTGGTGCGATCGGAATGCAAACGATGAATATGGCAAACTCGGCAGCAGTTGCAGCAGCCGTTTCAGGTCATAATACGAACCAGATGCAACCGGGTCCGCAACAGCAGCAGTACCCACCAAATCACCCTTTAAGTGGATCAAAGCATTTGTGTTCCATATGTGGCGACAGAGCGAGTGGCAAGCACTATGGTGTTTACAGCTGTGAGGGATGCAAAGGCTTCTTTAAACGCACCGTTCGAAAGGATTTAACTTATGCTTGCCGTGAAGATAGAAACTGCATTATCGATAAAAGACAACGCAATCGTTGCCAATATTGTCGGTACCAGAAATGCCTTGCCTGTGGAATGAAACGTGAAGCAGTTCAAGAGGAACGTCAGCGTGGAACTCGTTCGCAGAATGTTCGTACAGGCGATGATTTCAATCCAACCAGTTCAGTACGGGATTTAACGATAGATCGCATAATCGAAGCAGAACAAAAAAGTGAGCAACTTAGTGGAGATAATGCTATACCATTCCTGCGCGTCGGACCCAATTCTATGGTTCAACCAGATTATAAAGGAGCAGTGTCACATCTGTGTCAAATGGTTAATAAGCAACTTTACCAAATGGTTGAATATGCTCGAAAAATGCCACACTTTGCTGAACTGCAACGTGATGACCAGGTCAATTTACTCAAAGCTGGTTGGAACGAACTACTTATAGCAAATGTAGCATGGTGTAGTATTGATTCTTTAGATGCTGATTATGCTACATCCGGGGGTCATGACACTTCATTCGGCCGTCGTTCACCTATACGTCAACCACAACAACTATTTCTCAATCATAATTTTTCCTATCATCGCAACAGCGCTATAAAAGCAGGAGTGGCGACCATATTTGATCGCATTCTTTCGGAGCTTAGCGTAAAAATGAAACGACTTAATATTGATCGCTCAGAACTTTCTTGCTTGAAAGCTATTATATTGTTTAATCCGGATATACGAGGTTTGAAGGGCCGCAATGATGTTGAAGTATGCAGAGAACAAGTATATGCTTGCCTAGATGAACACTGTCGCACTGAACATCCCGGAGACGATAGTCGATTTGCACAACTCTTACTGCGGTTGCCTGCACTGCGATCCATTAGCCTTAAGTGCCTGGATCATTTGTTTTTCTTTCGCATTATGGGTGATAAACCCTTAGATCAGCTTTTCTATGAACAACTTGACGCACAAATCTGCTAAGCTATGCATATATTTATTCACTTGAAGTGCTGGAAAATTTGATCGACGTATGTATGTTAAATGACTTTCTAACTTATAAAGTGACAATGCACTTTAACGGCTACACTTTGCAATTTACCTTTTCAGTTTTGTTTTTTAGATATATTCCATTTAGTAGCTCACTATTTACTGTAAACAAATTTTAAAATACAATTGTATTATTGTAAATTAAATAAATGTATTTAATCTGTTAAAAATAATGGTGTTATTAACTCAATTCGAAATTAAGATAAAGAAAACATAATTGGCTTAAACGTGTTGTTGTTGTTGTAGCAGCATAAACATTCCCCATACTTACACAATTTGCAGTAGAGTAGAGTAGGGTATACACAGAGGCAATACTTAAAAACAAAAAATTGATTGGGATCGGAATAGCGGATCATTATTCATTTTGATCCGGAGCAAAGTTATTCAAATTCTAAATGCAAATCAGGCCTGAAGAAAGATGTAAATACAAGGTGTTAGAAAATTAATCATTACATCGAAAAATTTATAATTTTCGCAAATGGCGCTGTACATCCATTATATTTGACACATGTAAACTAGACAGCTGCAGTATACAAACAAACAATCAATGTAGCACGCCAAGGTCAAAATAAAGATTTCCATCACTCAAAATCATTTTTTTATTTAATAAAAAAGTTATTTGAAAACAAGTTGGATGATTAATTTTGCGCCATCTTGTAGTAAATTTAGTAGGTATATGAAAATCAGTTCATCCCAGTTGGGAAGAAACAAATTACGTACTGTAGAATTTAAGAAAATTTAAAAATTGACGAAACGCCCACTAAATGAAGACTGGTGGGCTTAAAAGTATGCTATACATCAGTTATTAATTCCATAGGAAACTTGTAATTTGAGGCAGTCAAACTATTCATGGACGCATAGCGCATATTATCGCGTAAAATTAAATGTTGGGTGTTTTGTAATAGGCAGCCGCCGTAGCCCAGTGTATTTCGGTCATGGAAGAGATCCTCATATAAGACCATTTGCCGTTTGGAGTCGGCTTTAAATTGTAGGTCATTCCACTTGTGGAACAATATCAAGACACTAGCCACAAATATGAGCAGGATCTCGGCCAAACACCTAACGGAAGTGTACGCGCCATTTATTAATTTTTTTATAATATTTAGGTGTTTTGTAATTTTTCATTGCATATTTCCCTGGCCAGATGCTTTAAAAAGCAATAATAAATATGGTGGAACGTTTTCGACTTGAGCTTCCTAAAATTTTATTTTCTATCGATTTATGGTTATAACGTTTTAAAAGGGATCCTCGAACAGGACGAAAAAATGCCAGGTCTGCAAGCCCAATCGAAGGTTTTAAAAAAGATGTCCAAAGGAGGGTTAATGTAAAATGTCGTCTTCGGCTCACATACTGGTGGAAAGTTCTTAAAGATTTATGATTGTATACGAAAACGTTTCTTTTAATTGAAGGAAACTATTTTTTTCATTTTTAAGACAAAGAAGAAAATGATATTTATTATTTAATCAATCTTTGGTTGCATTAATAAAAAAGTGTTATTTGGGGTATTCACAAGGGTATTTATAATAGGTGTAAACTTCAAACGGCTAAAAATACATTTAAGGGGCTCGCTCGGTACCGTCCAGGTCATATTACGAAGCATCCCGCAGTTAAAAAACAGTTGGGTGTGGCATGAAGTCCTCTAAACACTTATTTAACTTATTACACATTGTGAACCACCTAATTGTGTTAGGAGACATAAACTTATTTTTGGTGAATAATTTAGTTTGGCGCTTATTGCTTCGACGTTTTTATTTAAGGAATAAACTAACGTGAATTATTCGAATTCGATGTAATTGTCAGCAATAATTTATTTTCATTGAACGTTTTGCAATTTATTGCGTACGTATGTATGTACGTGCATACGTACCTATAATTTTCGTCTCCCAAATGCATATCAAGCTTTTTTTATTGCCCACATTTCTAGCCGTATAATTTCCAGAATTTGGCAGAGAGATTCAAAATTTCAATGGCCATAGCCTTGTATTTTCCTCAATGCTAGATGTATGCGTACATATGTATGCACATATGTACATACATCTGTACATAAGTATTCGAAGGAAGCTTATTTTTAAATAGATCATTCGGCGTTTATAAATAAATAAAAAGAATTGCAAATTGAAATGATTTCTGGTGAAGATGAGCGCGAGTGGAGTGAGTGGGTGGCAATATTATGAAACAGTTTACCTAAAATTAATCTTAAACACTTGTGCGCAAATACAATGAATATGCTCGTACATACATATGCACATATACAGTTTGCTTGCGAGTGGAGGGAGGTGAGGGAAGAGAAAAATGAATTTGTTGTCACTTCAAAATATTCAGGAACACATGGAAGTTATGTGCGAAGTATTAATTTAGTCCTTTCACTGCAGATAAAAACTGTATATACATACATGCGTACCTATCTACATACATACATACATACATACATACATATGTATTATGTTTATGAAAAACGTTAGTGAAACACTTCGATCAATGGGAGAAAGGGTAATGGTTGTAAATTTTTGTATCCATTAAATTTCGTTTACGTCTGCTGTTCGCAACAGACTAACAAACCATTCAATTTATGCGGTGTCAAAAATTGCATATCTCGACGTACAATATTTGCACATACAAATGTATGTATGTATGTATGTATGTATGCACATAAATAAATGTGTGTATTTTATTCATACACTATAAATGTCTGCATGAATGTGTACATAGAGATGTATGTACATTTCCGACCATATGCAAAAGTACCTACATACATATATGATTACTTGATTGTCAAGTCTGCCTCTCCTGTACTTGTTCATTTCCCAAAAGAGAAACAGAGGGCCTTAGAGGCGATCTCTTGCACTTGTTTAGCGAGTCGCCGAGTTGTCATGGCATATTTACAAGCATATTTACATACATACATACATATGTATGTATAAATAATTTGTGTACATTACAAATACTGAATTGCAATATTTAAGTTTTTACAGAGCCTACACTACCTATGTATGTATGTATGTATGTATGCATAACTCAATCATTTTGGAGTTGGCACAAAAGTAAAGCATCATGTTTTGATATCCCATTTAGTTTCACCGCCCACCCACTCATATTCGGCAATGTTACTTCACAAAGCAAACATACATTCATATGTACATATGTACATATGTATGTGCAAAAACAAAAAAATATTCTACTTCAAAACTCTTTTGTTCAGAGCACTTCGTACATACATACATATGTTTATGTGTATGCATGTTTGTTTGCATGCGCGAGTATTTTACTCGCTACACCGTTTGTTTACTTGGAAATCAGCATACACTTGTAGGTATGTATATTTTCACATACAAATGCACATACATACATACGTACATGCATATCAATATTAGTGGATACAACTGTAGGAACGAGTATAATTGAGCATCGGGAAGATTGCCGTGCGACTGCAGTGCTTTTTCATTGCTTTGGGACTCAGTTTGTCCAAACGTCGATCACTGGCGCAACATTAGTTTTGAGTTGGCTATCAACGCGAGCGGGTCATTCTCTTTACAAGCGACACGTACTTATCAGACACGGTTTTTACTTATTTAGTTTTAATTTGCCTTAGTTTATTGACGATATACAGAAAGCCTTTGTGGATATTTCAAATTGAAGCAAATAAAATAATTATTATAATCTTACATACATACATATGTACATATATACACATTTGTATATGTACATGTATTTTATGTACATATATACTTTACAAATATATATATATATATATACATGTGTATGTTTGTTTAAAAGCTAAATGAAAATAATATAAAGAAAATTAAATCGGAAAAGAGGGACTATTTTTAAAGTGTGTTATACAACCTAGAACTCTCCTGCGGCATCATTTTTAAATTTTGTCCCACTCATGGATTGTTGAAATGGCAAATTTTTTCATCAACAACAGCACAAGTGGAGGAATTGTGTGGAAATATTTAAATGAATATGATTTTTAGTGATTAATTTAATTAAAAATTTTATAGAATAAAATTAAAATATATATACGTATATACATATATACGTATATATGGGAAGATAACATATTTGTATAGTGTTTATGAGAATATGCAAATATTTTTTTTATTTTATTTCGTTTGGGATTTCAGATCTAATTTTAAGAATACTCCGAACGAATTATAGTACTTTAATAACGTCCTCCTACACACTTCTAAGATTCAACCTAAATTAATACACTTAAGTACATGATTTTGCTAATTGGAACAAATCAAAAATTTTAGAAACGAAATAAAATCAATTATTGTACAAAACCTCCGAAACGAAATTTAACGGATAATAACTGATAAAACAACAACAACCAACATGATGATGGAGAATGGGCTCTCCATGGAGTATGGAGATGGTTACATGGAACAAGAGGAAGAATGGGAGCGCGAAGGACTTCTTGACCCCGCGTGGGAAAAGCAACAGAAGAAGGTGAGTGGCTGAACATTTTCTAAGAATAATTAGTAATTCAAAAAATAATTTTGCACTTTTTCATCGTCAAATGAGATCACTTGCGCCAATCCATTGTCCTCAACTCTGATCGGTTTTTTAAAGTATGACCATTTTTCTAAAAATAACCTCAAAAAGTTCAAAATAGATTTTTCATAATACATGAGTGTGCGGTTCTGTTTGACTTTCTAATCATATGGTACCGATTTTTCAATTTCCTAGCTTTGCTATTGGCTGGCATTTAGAATATTTTTGTCGATATATAAAAAATGTCTTTCTTTTTTAATTTCATTTCATAAGTCTATTGAGTTGTGCATATATATATATATGCAGGTATATATGTATGTATATACAGCCCCAAGTTTGCACAAGCATACATATGTATATGTTTGCATATGTATAGGTTTAGAAATATTATTCTTATTTTTCGTGTTTCGATTCCGATAAAGTTTAACGAAAAGAGCTTTTTATTTTTAAAAATAGATTTTAACACGACACGTAAATTAGTGTACAAGTGTTTGGGGCTCTTACTTATTGAAATAAAATTGAAAAATCTCAAAATTATGCACTAATTTTGATTTTTGACTTATGAATTTTTCAATGCTACCAACAAAACGAATTTTTAGGGTCCAAACATTCTTTATTTCATCTTCTTTAAATGTGCTCACTCGAAAGCATATGCGTGTATGTATGTACATACATATATTTGCGTGAAAAGCGGAGAAAATCTCAAAAGAATTGGTACAATATTGAAAAAAATATTTATTTTAAATATAAAAAATCTACAAATAATTTCAAGGTTTCAAACGTTAGCAAAAATAAAAGGTACTCGATTGGCTACATAAGAGATCAAACATGTAGTCTATATGAGAGATCTATATGTTGATCTCACGAGCTAACCTAACCTAACTTATAGAGGTTCGATATGCACGTTAATTACTGCACTTCGCTTGCCAATGATCTGCTGGTCTGCTTTGGAAGATCACAAACTTCTTTGAGATGTTGATTTCTTTGGCAACAGGAAGAATATTTGTTTCTGAAATTTATATTTTCTACATGGCATAACTGTTTCATGCAGGAAACAATATAATCGGATCATTCCTTTTTCTTAAACTACTTACTATTGCAATTGGCGTTCATTAGGCCAATAACTGTGATTGTATATGTGGGTGTAAATAAATGATTTGTATACATTTTACTGCAGCCTGCGTACTCAGTTCCAAAATGAGCTGTGCACTTGCCTTAGCTTAAAACATACCCCCAAGGCTGTCTACAAGACGCCGTTAAAAAAGCCAATAATTTGTCAAACATAACTGAAATGATAACAATACAGAAGATTGTGTACATAAACCTGTTGGATCGGTTCTTCAATTTATAGAAGAAGCACAGTTATCAACCTTGCTTGAAAATGGGGAAATACTGTATACACTCGTAAAAGTTATCAGGTCTCGTAAGGAGAAAGTGCTTGGACAAAAAAACTATTGGTAATTTACAATTATCTTTAAAAATTCAAGACAAACTCAAGTATTGAAATTTGTGAATAAAAACGACTAAAAGAAATCTTGTAAAATCAAACTCACTACCCTCCTCGTAGCTAAGTACGGGTTTGTTAGTCTAGACTTTAATATTTTTAAACGTCAATTATCACGAAATGTTTTTAAAAGCATTTTTGGAATGCAATATATGATAGCAATTTTGCAGCAACTGTCGCTGTTGTAGAAAAATATGACAACTGCAAGAGTTTTGCCAATTAACATAACAACAATTTTTTTCTTAAGTTCTTAAACATGCATGCAAATTAGAAATATTTACATTCAATCAACCCACAGCTGAGATAGTTTAATAGAAAAATTATTTTCAATTTTTGATTGTAATCTTTTGTAATGATGCGAAAATTGCTTGAATGCCTTTCCCCTACATTCTTATGTATGAATGTATGCATCTATGCATAACAAGAGCTTATATTTGTGCAGAGTTCTACTTTTACCGCACAGCTGCTTTTGAATATTTTTAATAATTGCGGATGTAAATTATACTGCATTAATTTAAATCAAATCTATGAAAAACTAAAAATGGCGGAAATTGCAGTTTGGTGGGCACCTGTTTCATAATTTTTTGGCGAATGAAAAATCATATTAGATCCTGCGCTAATAATAAAACGCATTAGACAAAGAAATTCGTAAACCGTAATATTTTCACTAGTGAAAGAAACTTTGTGTATAATAAATGCTAATGATTTATGTGACGATCTGAAAGATAATTCAGTCACTGTGGCAATAGTGTGGCGACAGGCTAAAATTCAATGAGCAGCGTCAAATTTCATTCACCCAAAAATGGATTGCGGTGAAGAAGTGTGCGACGGTTTGAGCTTTTAGCTTTTAAGCACATAAGAATGTTTGCTTAGAGAGTGTTTAAAAATATTGCTCAATATTTGATTATTTTGCGCATGCGCTTAAGGAATAATTTGTGAATTCAAAAACGAAAATAATGTTGGCAGAAATCTATGTACGCGTAGTCGTTCACAGGCGGCTAGCTGCACGGCTGAGTGAATGGGTTCAAATGGCAGATAAAAATCAAAGCAAAATGATCACGCATCAGAAAAAGAGAAGAAAATTAAGACAAAAATTAACAAATGCAATCAATTGTACTCGTATACCAAGCAAATATATCGGTATGTGTGTACACATATTGAAAAGTATGAATGCGAAAATTTATATTAATAACTAAACTAAAAACCAATAAATTTGGCCTAGCAAAATGTTGAAGGTAAAAGTTTTGATTTCGGTAACTCATTCGCATGTAAATAAATTAGTCATGTTGCAAAAATTTCCAATCTAAAAATAAGCACTCATTTCAATGTTTCAGTTTCTCTGTATGTTTGTATGTCTATGTACATGCATACATATCTACGAATGTACAAGTGCATGGGAAAGAGAAACATTCATTGATGTAAAAATCTCGTATGCATTTTATGTATGTAATTCTTAAAAGAAAAAGTAGCAAGAAATTATTATTTTTTTGTGGACATACATACGTAAACATGCACATACTTATATAACTAAAACTCTTGCTATTCTGCTCTCAGCAGCATTCATTGTCAAAAATTGCACAAACATATTTTCTATAAATAACGGCATTAATGGCATATTCACTTATCTATCTTATCTACCTGTTGATGGAGGCGACGCAGCTTGCTTGTTCTGAGCATTTGATTAAATCTCTTCAGAACAGGTGGGCCTGTAGAACTTTCGTTAGATTGAAGTGCCAAACCAATCGTTCAAGCAAGCACATGTTGCTGACATTTCTTTTCAGCGGCATTTGCAAATTGTTGAAATTTATTTCGGAAACCATCATCCCTAAAATATGTTGAAATAATTGAATTGTGTTGAGGCTCACTTTGGCTTAATGGCTTTGCGAATAAGTAAAATAGCCGCATTTGGAGCGACACTAATCCATAGATGACACATCAACTGTCGGTTCACCTCGTCCTTCATGTCGGAGGTGCACAATTTTAAATTTATATTTTGACATGGCAAAAACTGAATTTTTTTCTCTTTGTGCGAAACAGAAAGTACATTTATTTTCTATTTTTTATATTTATTTGTTTGCTTGTTAAACAAGTTGGCGCGCTAAATTGCAATATATTAGCTATATATATACTTACAGTCAGTCGAAAAAGTTTTGGCACAGTGATTTTTTTTTACAATTTTCAAAATGTTCTTCATGCTAAATTTTTTTCGTTAATTTTGTAAGAAAATCGAGTTTCTAGTATAGTAAATGCCGTATATATCGAAATCCAGAAAGTTTTAGCAGAATTTGTGAAATGAATGAACTGAATGAATTTTGAATTTTTTTAAGAGCTCATTAAATTCTAGTGTAAAAAGCGCAAGTTTGAAAGTATTGAAAATTCCCTTTGATTGTTTTAAATTTTTCTGCTGATGGTCTCTGCATTTTTTATGTATTTATTATTCTATGTATTAGTTTTGGGTAAAGAAATCCATTATTCTTGCGTAACATTTTAGCGCTAATGGTTCAAAATTGTTTTATGGTCGATCTTTAGCTTCTGGGCGATGCTACGACTGCCAACATTACGGTCAACTTCGATTATTTCTGTGATTTGATCGACCATATCGACATTTTCTTTAACATCGAAAATGCCTGAACGGAATCGACGAAAAAGAAGTGGTCGTCCTCGTGTGGTTCAAACCAGTGCAGCTATAAAAGCCGTCCAAGAAAGAATTCGCAGAAATGCCCTTAGAAAGTAGAAAAGCATGCCCAGGGAATTGAATATATCGACCAGTTCCATGTCAAGACTAATTAGAGATGATATCCACACAAAAGCCTTCCGTCGCTCAACTGGTCATCTTTTGACAATGCGCTTGAAGAAAACTAGATTCGCCAGATGCAAGCAGCTTCTTCAGTGACACGCGACCAATGGCCATAAAAATATTCTTTTCACAGATGAGAAAATTTTCACTGTTGAAGCGAGACGACAAAATTTATACTAAAACTTCTAAAGACGCAAAAAATGGTGTTCCAAGGGTTCAGCGTGGCCACCATCCAGCCTCCGCAATGGTTTGGTGGGGAGGGGTCTTGTAAAGGCGTTACATCTCTTCATTTCTCTCTCAAAAGGATTTAAGACCGTGAATGATGGCGGATGACCGGGAGATGTCTTACAAGGCGTGGTGAAGCAGTTGATCAGTACTCTCTTCAATGTAGAGCATTGGATCTGCCAGCAAGATCCGCTCTAGGCCACAAGGCAGAAACCACCCAGCACTGACTAAAAAACAATATTTCCGGGGTCATAACCGCAGAAGATTGGCCGTTTGGAAGTTCAGATCTGAATCCATTGGGCTACAGTTTGTGGTCAGAATTGGAGAACATGACTTGTCGAAGACCTCACAAAAATTTGGAGTGTCTCAAACAACCTTTGGTTCGAGCAGCGACGTCAATATCCATGGAAACCGTGCGTGCTGCCTAACTGAATGGCTTAATATTTGAAGGCTTGTGTAAAACCAAATTTGTTTTTTAATATTTGCATTATCAAATAAAATCAATTTCATTAAAAAAAGTATCAGAATTTAATATCTATAACGGACTTAACATGTAGCAGAACTTATGGCAGGACTAAGCATATTCGCAACAAGCGAAACAATTCCTAACACCGGACGGAGGAATTACTGGTAAGCTGCTTCCGCTCAGCGGAGTGGATTTAAGTCGTTTAACTGGTTACTTTACAGGCCATTGTAGCCTTATAGGGCTGTCAAAACGGATTCTTTGCGTCCGATGTGGCAACACATTTGACAGACGTGACGTGTAAAGCGTGCCGTGGTGCCGCATTGAAAGTATTGCCGCATATAAAAAAAGGAGAAAACCCGGTGTTCTTGTGGTGAAGGCAAATGTTATATTTCGTTGTTTATAAATAGGTTTTTATTGGTAGTGAAATTTATAATAAAATTAATTCTTATTGAAGCGAGAGAGGGTTTTAATAGAATTTATAGAAGTCGTAGAGTGGTTGTGGGTGCGACCATTAATTACGTTCATTTGAATTTACTCAATTAATTGAAATTCCATTTATTTTCTGCATTTCATTTGATATAATAAAAAACTCCATCGATAAAAATTTGCGCGTTACAAAATTGTACAGTTGTCATTTTTGCCGCATTTACCGCACGGGAAGATAAGAAAGTTGCCAGTTTTTGTGCATTCCGACCTGGCGTACGGCGCATATGTGGCGCCTTCGACTCAAATACACATAATATACATATTTTGCTGTCGGCCGAATTCTTTGCAGCAACACATTCAACGGACCCTTGTAACGGGCTTATTAGATACCACTTAAACAAAATTGGTCTCTCTGATACCATCATCAGTCGATTCTGTGAAATGGACACTGAAAATTCAGAACACATTCTTCGTGAATATTCTGTGCTAGGCAGAAAAAGACTACGCCACCTTGTTGCCGTGCATTCATATATAATATACATATTATGGAACAATAAGCCCCAGAGTGTGATAAAAAATTGAAAAAGCTTTAAAATATAGGGTAACTCAGCAGGCTTTGCACAATACATTTCTTTTCGTTGGTTCTTGTTGTTGTAGCGAAATAATATTAATAATTTATACTCGTAGTAAATATCTTTATTATGTCTCTAATGTTGAGCGAATACTGTTATAATTTATTTAAAACCTGAACATCCTACTATGGTTGCCTGTAAAACGGTAAAACTACATATTTTATCAGCAAAACCGTTCTTACACCGTCTTGTCTCTAAGTACGCAACAAATATCTTTCGTGTCCCATAATACAATGAGCGGCCAATTGAAATTACCATGGAGGTAGTAGAACCTGTTGGTTGAACTTACCAAAACGGTAAACATAACAAACCGGATTGTTTTCGAATTGGTTCAAACTCGGCGAGATATGGCGCTGGAGCTCGCCTGGCCTTACTACTCCTGATGCTTAAGTAGTTTCTTTGTTATTGTTGTTCAGAGTGAACGGTTGTAAAATACCAGTTGTGTTGCACCACAGCCATACTCGGATACTGAATGCTGATCATTGTCGCTATCAAAAGAAAAAAAATCTATTGCATTTTAACAACGCGAAGAGAGAAAACAAGAATATTGGATTGGGTGTAAGTCATTAGACGGGATTAGTTAGTTGCGGCTTTTCACCTCGCAATTGTGGTGAGACGTGCATAAGCATGTAAATAGGTATCAATGTATGTATGTGTGTGTGTGAGTGCGTGTGTGTGCGCATACAATGTCAATGATTGCACTATTCAGTGTTGAAATTGAGATCAATGCATAACGGGTACTGAGTTGGCTGCAACTGCGGACATGTATTTTTTGTTGTATTGATATGAGTGCCATGGAATCCATTCGAGCTGCGTTTTGTTTTCTCGAACTGTTAGATGCTCATTAGATACCGTTTATAGTATACCTATTTGGTTTGATTTGACTTAATCTACAACAAATTTAAATTCAATTTGTGAAGAGGTAGCATCTCTTTTAAATTAAAACGGAATTGAGATAATGGGGAAAATCGCATTGATAGTCACCTGCCCATTCACGCGTATATAAAAATACATATATGTATATGTATGTACATTTGTATTTGTATACGCGTGTAAATGCATAACAGTTAAGTATGCGCGTGCTTGCAGTGCGCATTTGTGTAAGTAAATAAAAAGTGAAGCTAATGTCAAAGAGCTCCAACAACAATAGGATATTTATAGTATACAGTTATCACTATAAATTCCAGTTATTCTCAAATTTCTTGCTGTCCGGCTTTGAGATTCCAAAATGTTATACTTACCAAATACCTGTATCGAACTCTATAAATAGGAAGCTACTTGTATTTGTAAGCTAAGCTGATAGCAGATACTGAACGTTTAACCTTCAAACCTACAAAGTTTTAGCGTTCAAATATTGGTGGTTTTTCTTATGCCTTTTTATCGAAGCAAAATTATTTCTGATACGAGGTTGAGCCAATGAGTAGCTGAGAATTTAAATAAGGAACACCTATTCGGCAAAAAACATTTTATGTTACACATCATCTGTTTTTAGATCGATTCACTTCATTCAAGGTTGCTCCAAATTTTTCGGGGTTTTCCAAATAATACGATTTTTGGATGATCTCAAAAGAGACATTGGATTTATGAATGATCTCGTTATTCAACTCAATTTATCGGGTGCTTTTTTAGCTACGGTTTGACAGCTGAGAATGGAAAACTGCGTTAACATTTCTCTTCAGTAAGATTTGGCAAGTCATCATGAATCGTTTAACGCCAGAACCACGCTTCCAAATTGTGGAAATTTACTTTGAAAAAAAAAAAAATAAATCTATTCTAGCCATGCTGACTGAATTTTTGTTTCCAAAAATTAATCGATTCCTCGATGTTAAGACGACATTTGGTTCCAACAAGATGTCGCAGTTTGCCGTATAGCGCGCTTTACAATCGATTTATTGCAATATTCAAGCCATCATTGACGCCATACGGCCAAATTTATGGGATTGGATGAAACTCGTAGCGATAATATACCAGATATTATATTATATTAAAAAAAGAATGACAAAATTATTTACCAGATTATAATAAAAAAATGCATTCTAACAATATTTCTGTTTTATATTATCATTTTAAGTGCTGAAGCTCTTAAAAAAAGCTCCCGACATTAGATTAGATTTGTGGGGGGTTGGACAAATTCAAGCATTTGGTCAGGAGACCATTGTACTACACCTGGATAGATTTCAGTAGAAAGAATAGAGATAGGAAAGATAAAAAGTGGGTGGTAAGACGGATAAATTTTGTAGTTTGAGGTCCCTATTCCACAAATCTTTTGGATGCATTGATAAATCTTAAGATATCCGGAAGAGGAAGAGTATGAAGTTTATCCATACTCAGTATATCGCAACCCAATATCCTAAATCTGATTCTGGAAAACGACGGATAGCTACAGAGAAAATGCTCTGCAGTGTCGTCATGCTCAAGATAGGATAGTCATATTGGATCGCAAATGATTCCCAAGATATCCATATGCTGACCACAGGCGTTGTGCCCTGTGATTACACCCACTAGTACTCTCAGGTCCTTTCTACTGAGTTTAGGGGAAAGGGCGCTATTTTCCTGTTTGGTTCTTTCACAAAGCACTTGGCTACTCTGCACGAGCTCCATCCAGACCAACGCCCTCTATGGGTAGACCTCATGAAGTTGTCAATCCATAGTTGAATCGATGCGGAATTGACACCTAGAAAGGGTTCAGGGCCTAGTGGAATACTTGCAGAGCCTTCATTAGCCACTTTATCAGCTAACTTGTTCCCTTACTAACTTTGTTGTGTTTTGCAACACTGTTCAGTTTTGTCTTACATTTACCGACTAACTTCGAAGAGCAGCGTGGGTTAGCAAGGGTTTTCAGTGCAGCTTGACTGTCGGTACAAATACCAATACTGCTACACCGCCTCTTTTTCTCAATTAGCCGGTATGCCACATTCAAGATGGCATAGACTTCCGTAAGGAATACCGTGGCCATCTGTTCTTTAGCATAGGCAGGCCGACATTACCGCCAAAAAATTTCTTCATAATATTTGGAAACAGAAAATAGTCACAGGCTGCACAATTTGGAGAATACGCTAGACGAGGGTAGCAAGACTGAATCACTGCGATTGCGGAATTGTATGTGTGTGCCTTGCCCTGGTGGAGAAGAAACTTTCTTCACTGAAACGGTCATTTGTTTTTGCTTCGGTGATTGTTTTACCCTTTTCAAGATAATCTACCTTGCATCCCGAAAAATTAAAATCACTGTTACATTCAGCTTTTTCAAGCGGATATACACTCAAACTTCGTCCAATATCATTGGTGGATTTTTTGGCGTGCCGAACAGCACGCTCAGACTGACCTGAGCTGGAGCGACGACCCAAAATTTTAGTAAAGCAGTGGTTGATGACTTCATTTGATGGTGGATAATTCCCATAATACTTTTCAAGCTTTTGTTTTTGGCTTACGGGATGGTTTTTCTGCGTAGAAAATAGAGTTGAATGAGCAAACGAAGTTTGCTTTTTTATTCTTTTTCTTTTACTGTTACAACAAATTTTTTTGAAGATTAGTCAGAAAATTAAGGTCCGATATTTTAAAAGATGCTTCTTGGAGAGGAAATCGTTGAATTTGCTGCATTGCCATGGCTGTTCTTATTTTGAGGGACTTATTAGTTTACCTTCATACTATATATACCTATGTATATATTTATATAAATATCGTATTTTTTACATTTTTTAAACTTATCGTTACATGGAAAGTGGGTGTGGTGAAAACTTTGGATTTTGAGTGAAATGGAAGATGATACAAATAATTTTTTATTTTTGAAATCCTCTTTTACAGAAAGTCTACTGCGAAGAAATATAACTTTCCCACTGTCTGGTGGTCAAAAAACAAAAAACGCGCTCGACTCACTACTCAGCTATATAGTATGTATATATATTTTTTTTCTTCGCAGTAGACTGTCTGTAAAAGACGCACCATCAAATTAATTATTCAAAATTACAAATTACTCGCATCATCTTTCATTTCAATCAAAATCCACTATAAGTTTCAAAAATGTAAAAAATACGATATTTATATAATTAATAAAGGAAAGTTGTTAAAATTGTGTGTACGGAAGGATATCAGAAAAATGGAAAGTAGGCATGGTACGACTTAGTAGAAGTTTAAACGTACACACCAGGCGTATGTATCACTCGAATTTAGATTACTATTTATATACTCGTACTTGTTTTTAAATATAATAAATCCACACCCAAAAAATCGCACTGTGAAACATTCTTATTCGGGATGAAATGGTTTCATAAGAGTTGCTATAAATAATTTTTTAGTTGGACATTTACCAAAGGCATTTTTCTGGTTACTGTCACACAAGTACATACTATACATACAAGTGCAGTCATTATATTCGATACAGCACTTACTAGATAATTTATATTTAATACATTATTTTCGATTTTTAACTCTACAATATGTATATGTACTCGTACGGTTCATACATACCTATGGTTGAACACTGAATGCAACACTTTGTTTTTAATCATTTCTGGCGCGATTTTTCATTATAAATATTTATACAAGTCTGAGAGTGGCCAGGCATTGAGAACAGAAAGAAAAATAAGTTTTCTAGTTTAAAAAAATCGAATATTGTGTGGTGATTTGAAAGGTATTTATACCGCAAATGATCGATAAATTTAATCGCATGACAATGGCCGAGCGTTAAGAGCGGGTGTGCGAGATTACTAAGGTTGTTGGCATTCTACGGTAATGAGTTGCTACAATTATGTATGAAACCGAATAGAGAAACACGTATTTGCATGTGGAAATGACTAAGTCTGCTGCCAGATGGGTGTGAGTTTCGCGCACTACCTGCAACACTATTCCCACCTATGGTATGACGATCCTTAACCCGATTGGGACAATTAAAGAATACTGAAATAGAATGCACTTAGATATCTCATAAATAATGGTTTGACTGTACTGCCAGGGCATAGTTTTTCCAAGCCTCGACAAAATCCAATGCCTTCGACCAATGCCGCAAAATACTGATTCTATGGACCTACTAATTGAGATGAATTCGCTCATAAATACGAGTATATATTTGCTCTAAATTAAATAATTGACATTTGCCAATGTTATAGGATGCTTTTTATTCAAACATCGGCTGTAGGTCTTAAAATATTACATTTAATTAAAACTAATTAAAATATTATATGCGCTGAGCAGGCGACTGATAATGTTAAAATTTCATTAAATCAAATATGTACATACGTACGTTTGTATGTGCATATATAAATCTGCAGCGTAATACTAATTTTTTATAGAATTTTTATTGCATACAAAATGCATACTGTATTTATGTATAGCTGTAACTATGTTTGGCCTGCATTGAATTGATTAGCTCCAACTCACGTCAGATGGTCGTGTGTATGTATGTATGTATGGTGTGCAAGCAGTTAGTAGGTATATATGTTAGATGTGCATGCACGTTTACTCCAGCATTCTTAGATGCCGTATTTGCAGAAACAGGTTTCTGATTTCTGTTTTCTGTTTTCAGCCGACGCTTTTCTTACTCAGAATAACTGCATATCAATGTTTATATTTGATGGCTTGACGCGACTGTGGCTGTTGGCTGGTTCTCGGGAGTTGAGTCGATGTCGTGCCAGGCTTTGATTGAATATACTTATAATTTAATCTCAGGCGACCATCAATTCTGTACGCGCATTTAATAACCGCTTAAGTCGAAAATCATTCATATAAAGTGGTGAATTTATTTCTATATTCAACAGGAGTCGAAAGCTTTTCTATTAACGCTCCGTTGGATACCTTATTTAAAACCTTCGGTTGTGCTCCCAGGTCTGGCCTTTTTTGTCTCCTGTTCGAGAATCCCTTTTAAAAGGCTACATCCATAAATCGATAAAAAATTACATTTTAGGAAGCTATATTGAAGCTCCAGTCGGTAGCTAAAAGAAATATGTTAAATTCAATCCAGAAATATGTTAAAAATGAAAAGCCAGTCTGGTCAGACCCGAGTGCTAATAATTTCTGGGGGTTAATAATTTCTGTCCAGAAAAAAAAACATGTTGTGATAGGAAGTCAGGGATTTCATGTATTAGAAGGTGTGTTCATGTAAACCATCCCTTAATTTACCAGTAACTTAATTTCCGATAACTCGCTCTCAAAGAGAAAAATATCAAAAAAAGTACATGAACGCAAAGCTAGTAAAAATTTGCAAGTTTAACAAACAGCTGATTAAATTGTTGGCAGGAAAAATCACAAAAAATTTTTTGACTTGAGCTCGAATTAAATTTAAAAAAAATAAAGCAAATAAAATGCAAAATAACGGGCTTCGGAATCACACGATTTCATTTTGTCCACAATAATTGGTTCCATTTCATCATCGCTGTCAGATGAAGAACATTCCATTAGCAATTGCATTATTGTGGCAATCACCGCTTTCTTCATATTTTCCTTGCTTCCGTCCATGCATGTATATATATGTAGGTATATTGCCAAATTACTTAATAAGCACACACAAAAGATACCTTCATTGCTTTCGATTTGTAACGTCGACTGGAGATTGTGGCTCAGAAGTATCTATAAGAAGGTTCTATATCATTGGCCAGTTCCTATTTAAAATATAACTTCAAATAAACACTGTAGGTTAGGTTAGGTTTGGTTGACCTGGCTGGCTGAAAGCCATCACACAGTCGTATTGGTCCTCTGGTTACCAGATGGAGCTAGACCTTTACGTTTCTTTGTAGTAGATATCCTGTAATACGTCTGTGTCTTTTGCGAATCTAAGTAAACTCTGAAGCTCTATCCCCGAGAGACATTCTAACCTTTCATATTGTGAAGCTCCTCAGCATTTTAATCTCTTCTAGCTAACGCAGCGCAAGAACATAGAAGATGTTGTAGCGTTTCACTCTCTTCCAGTTAATTGCAGAATCTGCAGCTATCATTGTTTGTAATTCCTATCTTGTATGCGTGCGCCGCTAGCAAATTGTGGCCTGTCAGCATACCTACGGTAGTTATACAAATTATCTAAAATATATATATTTACTTACATTCTCCATTTTAAGCGCAATTTTTAAATTTCAATTTAGAACTTTGACGCAATTCGCAAATTGGAATTCGTGTTTATATTTACTTGCGATCAGCTGTTTTTCTCACTTGCAAATTCTTACGAGTAAAAACGTTTCTAGTAAAAACTTACAATTTCCCCTCAAAATGAAATGTCATTTTGCTCTCTCAGTTTCCCCTTCCTTGCAAATTTTTTGGATACATGAACAACAAAACTTGATAATTTTAATAAAATTTTTTTGATCATTTTAATAACAATGTTTTCAAATTATTTGCTTCATAAACGGAGCTATAAATACGATATAAAAAATTAATTAAATTATTGGCGCATACAATTCTGTTAGGTATTTGGCCGGGCTCCTTCTCTTATTTGTGGCGTGCGTCTTGATGTTGTTCCACAAACAGAGGAACCTACAGTTTTAAGCCAACTGCGAACGGCAAATGTTTTTTATGAGGAGCTTTTACATGACAGAAATACACTCGGAGGTGCCTGCCGAGGGGCGACCGCTCTTAGAAAACACTTTTTTCAGTTTGACTTATCATCCAGTTTGACTAAAAAATACCTATTTTAATTCGCAATTCGTTTTTAAGTTCACTTAGGTGGTTATTGCTTGTGACCATAGCATTGCTGATAAGAAATATGAACTTTTTTGTATTTATACTTTGACTCATACACACAATACATAGTTATGTAAATGTATATCAATATCAAGATGAATAAATTATTTCAATATTTTTTTTTTATATATTTGTATGCATAGACATTTACTGCCTGGTGTAATAGTCATCTGAGAAAAGCCGGAACAGCTATCGATAATATTGAGGAGGACTTTCGCAATGGGCTGAAGTTAATGTTGTTGCTTGAAGTGATTTCGGGTGAGACCTTACCAAAACCTGATCGTGGCAAGATGCGCTTCCACAAGATCGCTAATGTAAACAAAGCGCTGGATTTCATTGCATCGAAAGGTGTGCATTTGGTATCGATTGGCGCTGAGGAAATCGTAGATGGCAATCTAAAGATGACGCTTGGCATGATTTGGACCATCATTTTGCGTTTTGCTATTCAGGATATTTCCGTTGAAGAGATGACCGCTAAAGAAGGCTTGTTGTTGTGGTGCCAACGCAAAACGGCTCCATACAAGAATGTCAATGTTCAAAACTTCCATCTTTCATTCAAGGTAAGAATCAATATATATGTATATCGCTTGTTTGCCGGAAGAGTGTCATAATCTAAAAAAAATGTTGTTTTGAGATACGAATGCAGAAGTTGGCTGTGTAAGAAATAACGGTATCTATCAACACGATCTCGTTAGACAAAAAACTGTTTTTATTTTTACGTAGTGAGCACTATAGTTAATTGAAAATTTTAAAAGCGGTTTTTCCGTATATTTTAGTTTTTTTTTTAATTGTGCCACTCTTCCTGCAAACTTGGCAAAAAAAAAAAACAAGGTGGCGCACACCCTACGGAAGATTTATAATTTTTCCAAAGGGTGTACGAATCGTATCAATCAACCAGGCAAGCAATGGAACGTAACGAGTAATGGTCAAAATAAAGATTTCCATCATATCTAGTCCATCATATTTAGTAAAAAAGTTATTCAAAAACAACACTGGATGATTAGTTTTGCGCCACCTTGCATAATATATTAGAAGGTTTTAACGCAATAAATTTAAATCTATTCTATTTTATAGGACGGTTTAGCTTTCTGCGCCTTGATTCACCGACACAGGCCCGACTTGATTGATTATTCCAAACTCTCCAAAGACAATCCATTGGAAAATCTCAACACTGCCTTTGATGTTGCTGAGAAATATCTTGATATTCCAAGGATGTTGGATCCAGATGGTGAGTGGACTGCCTTCAAAATATTATTATTTTTTGTCGATAGATGTATGTGCGTACATGCACATACTTACATACATATATATATGTGAGTGTACCAGAATATAGTATATGCGGCTCTCCATTTAAGGTACTTCATATACATATCGACTCGTGTACTTACATTATGTATGTATGTGTATGTAATACACTTATATACATATAAGAATTTAGTATTTCAATGCTCATATGTTGCTGTAAAATAAGATGTCCAAATTTGAATTGGTTTTTATTTTTTATGAATTCTCAACAACCATGAAAAAAATATCTACTAGATTTGATCAACACTCCAAAGCCGGATGAACGCGCTATTATGACATACGTGTCCTGTTACTATCATGCCTTCCAGGGAGCCCAACAGGTTGGAAATGTGACGCATGTACCCGAACCCACAAGACAATACACCTACGTCCCGAATTACAATGTGACTAAACTTCACATCAATACACTTATTCATTTTATTCTTTTACAGTTTGTTTTTTGGAAAATGCGACCTTTATGCATAAATAGAACTTTATCTAAATAGAAATTAGGCGCTCTAGTTCGATTAGTGGAAAACACAAAGTTTTTATTTTGCATAATATGCTGCGCGCTAAACCCTACTCGCTCTAAATGCTCTAAAAATGATTTAATTGCGTTTTGTTTAAATACTTATTCACACTTTAACTATTTCTTTTCGTTTTTTTTTTGTTGTGGCGTTGCTTTAATCAATTTGTGCCGTTATTTAATTAAATGTTGACTCCAAAAATGTGTAAAGTTTATGGAAATTTACTGAATTGAATATCCTTACGATCAAAATCAAAAATGCGATTTATCGGCGGCGCTACAGATTTGAAATTTCTTTTCACATAAATAATTTCAAAACATTTAATTTATTGTACCGCCAAAAAGAACCAAACAAACATTTACTTTTCCAAAAGGCAAATTAAACAACAGTTATTCATAAAACAGTAACGGGTCAAGAAATGTCTAATTTTAATAAAATTTGCTTTATATGTATTTATGTATGTATGTCGATACGTAGGAAAGAGACTGAATGATTTGTAAAACTTTTCTGTGCACTTTTCACAAAATAACTTAAGCCCTCTCTAAGTGTTAAACAATAAATTGCACAGTTCTAGTGCAAAATTTCAGCTCCTAAAACTTTGAAGCCTTAGCTTGGTAGTTCGTTTTAATAAAATTTGTATACTAATATGAAAATTTTCTACGAAAGATGATGATTTAGTTAGTGATTGAGATAAGTTGTTGTTACCGAAAACGCATCTACGTGCATTTATCCCAAAGAAGTCTCAATCAAATTAAGCTTAATTTTTACTTTAAATTTCCATATTTTATAGATAATGTAAAATATGTACCCAAATATTAAATTTTCGTAATTTATTGCTTAAAAGCAAAACCGGCTAAAGTGAGATTAGTTTTCAAAAATCCTATATATGCACAATATGTCTATTTATTTCGTAGTCCTCATCAAGATAAGTTAAATCTGATTTTTGAGTTTTCATATTCTTGCATTCTTAATAGTTCAGATTAAAAAACACCTAATAGAGAGAAGTTGGTCCTACACTAAAATTCAAAAAAAAAAAAAGCGCAGAAAAGATATTTGTTTAAATGGGACTCAGATCGTAAACAATTGTTTTTTTTTGTGGTGAATTCCTAAGTTGTTGTAACTGCGTAATAACTTCAGCTTACATTTTTGATGAGTGCACAGTTCCAACTGTAGAGTTAATCCCTATTTTCGCTGGAACAACTTCATCTGTTTCGGGGCCCGGGAATGCACCTTACATATATGCTTTAGATGTTCTCTGTTAATATGAACAGAACAAAATGTATTTACTATCAAGAATTGTTCTCCTCCAAACACATACATACATAAGTACATACAGATGTGTATACACAGCTGAGGCAAATTTACAATGACTTTCGAAAGTTTGTATAGTTACGGTCTTGATCCGCAACCATCGATCATCGCTTCATCCCTGTTACCTGTTGCCTGAACGTTTCTTCTTGAATTTTTTGGCACGTGCGCACACATTTTTTTTAACAATCTGCTGCATGAGGTTTTGCGTTGTTTTTACTAAGCTTTCAGGATTAGCAAATACGAAGTACTGCTTTGATGATTTTCATTTACGACTTTAATAATAAATTTTATTAAGAAAATCCAAGGCTGCTTAATTTTTTTAAAAATACTAACTTGTGTTTTGTTTGTTGCTTTCTCTTTACTTACATCCTAACAGACTTGCAGAATACTGCGCTGCCAGATGAACGAGCAGTCATGACGTACGTGTCATCGTACTATCATTGCTTTAGTGGCGCTCAAAAGGTCGGTGTTCATCACAAAATGTTAGCCACTATTCCTATTTCTATGTGGATAACACTTTAAAACAATAAAAATAAATTCTATGCGCATATAAACTCAGACACTTTAAATAATGAAATTTTCTTTTCTCATAAACAAAAAAAAACAAAAAAAAAACTTTCAATGAATTAAAAAAAAAACATTCAATGGAATGGTGTTATCCACATAAAAGTATTTGTATTTGCATACTTGTGAAGCTAATAGCGGTATTTGTATGTAAGTCATTACATTACAATCCCTTTTTAATCGCTTTGTTTTGCTACTACTAAATTTTCTTCTAAATTACGTTATAAAGCGTTCATTCTAATACGAAATGTTTACTTGATTTTAAAAAATTGTTAATTGTTAAATATTTTATTTATTGTCAGGCGGAGACAGCCGCTAACCGCATTTGCAAAGTGCTTAAGGTGAACCAGGAAAATGAGCGCCTTATGGAGGAGTATGAACGTCTCGCAAGCGATGTGAGTAATTTTTATTAGAAATCTTTGCGACTTTTTAAATAATAATTTTTATTCTGGTAGCTTTTGGAATGGATACGCCGCACAATGCCATGGCTAAACTCCCGCCAGGCAGACAATTCATTGGCCGGTGTACAAAAGAAGTTGGAGGAATACCGAACCTATCGTCGAGGGCACAAGCCGCCACGTGTTGAGCAAAAAGCAAAACTCGAAACTAACTTCAATACCTTGCAAACGAAACTCCGCTTATCCAACCGTCCGGCATATCTGCCAACCGAGGGCAAGACTGTCGGTGATATTTCAAATGCTTGGAAAGGTTTGGAATTAGCGGAGAAGGCATTCGAAGAATGGCTTCTAGCTGAAACGATGCGCTTGGAACGCCTGGAACATTTGGCGCAAAAATTCAAGCACAAGGTAAACCTAATGGGTTTTCAAACAATTATAAACAAATATTTTCTTAATAAATATGTTTTACATTTTCAAAGGCTGATGCTCATGAGGATTGGACACGCGGCAAGGAAGAGATGTTGCAGTCTCAAGACTTCCGTCAATGCAAATTGAACGAATTGAAAGCTCTCAAGAAGAAGCACGAAGCTTTTGAGTCTGATTTAGCCGCTCACCAAGATCGCGTCGAACAAATCGCTGCAATTGCTCAGGAGTTGAAGTAAGTTTTCAAAGATTTAATTAATAGAATCTCATGCAGCTAAAAAAACACCCGATATAAAGCGACACATCAAGGGATCACTATTTTATTTCAAGTTATGTGTTGCCTACGAGCAAATAAATATTTAATATGTTTTAGATCCTCTCAATTTGTTACTACTTTGCACACCCTAAATGAATAGCGAGACTGCCCAAGAATTATATAGGGTGGGCCATGTAAAATTTGCTTTTTGAATCGGCCATAAAAAAAACTAATCAATATTTTTTCAAATTTTTTTTTTATTTTGAAGATTGAACATTGTCATTTATGAATGAAAAATAATATTGTTCATATGACTGCCACGACTGGCTTTACAGTAGGCCATTCGATCAACCCAATTTTTAAGCACATTTTCGATTATTTGGGCTCCAATTTCATGAATGGCAACTTCGATTTCGTGTTTTAAAGCATCAATCGTCTCTGGATGGTTCGCATAGCATTTGTCCTTAACGGCTCCCCACAAAAAATAGTCCAACGAGCTTAAATCACAGCTCTGAGGCGGCCAATTGATATCGGATTTTCGGCGGATTATTCGGTTTTTAAAAAACGGTAGCCAAAAGTTCGAGTGTAACTTTGGCAGTCCTGTTGAAACCAAATGTCGTCCATGTCATCCTCTTCAATTTTTGGAAACAACTCGTTGAGCATGTCACGGTAACGTTCGCCATTTAGTGTAACCGCGGCTCCTCGCTCATTTTCGAAAAAAATGGTCAGACCAAAAACCGCACCAAACAGTGACTCGTTGTGGATGCATTTGCTTCTCTACAGTAAAGTGTGGATTTTCTGAGCCCCAAATCCGACAATTTTGCTTACTGACGTAGCCACCGATGTGAAAATCAGAAAAGAAGAAGAAGACCCACCACATTGGAAATAGGTTTTCAATATTTTCCAATTTTGTTCAAGCGTATAGCGTCCCATTTCGTAAATGTCAAACCTTGAAGTAAATTATGAACACATTTGACATGTCATTTGTGTTACCATTCTCAAAAAAATAGGTGGTTCAAAAAGCAAACGCTATATGGCCCACCCTGTACATATCGACACTATAGTTTGTGTGTGTATAATCAACAGAAATATCTCTCAATTGTGTCTGTATATCTGCTTAACCGTTTGTCTTTTTTTGATTAATGATTTTTCTGAAATTACTCAAAGGTTTTCGTCACCCAAGATTCGAAGATTTGTTTGTTGACAAATCTATCTAATGTGAAAAGAGCTCCATCAGATGATTCAAAGATGATTTTACGCGAAAAAACAGCATCATGGTTAAAGATCCAATTCAAGAAATGTCTGCGTTGGGAATAATCTATTGGCTTCAATTCTCGTTGTTGGTTAAAATTCTTCATCTGTCTACTTGAAAAATGTCAAAAAATGGCATAAAAAGATACCGTCGAGGAATTCACATTTAGGCGTCACCTTTGATAGACCCTTTATATATAGGGCGTTATTTTGATATTTAAAATGCTATTTTTTAATATAAATGATCGCATGTTTTTTACATTATAAAGAGGAAGGTATGCCGTTAATATTGGAAAATAACATCAGGCAAATGATCACCACGACCACGCTTACAGGGCAATATCCTTTTCATGAAATTTTCCATAACCGAATTGCAAAGCGGCTGCCCTATGTCCTCGATAGCCTCACGAATTCTATCTTTGAGGTCTTGAATCGGCCCTGGGCTGTTGGCGTAGACCTTCTCTTTCACGTGGCCCCAAAGAAAAAAGTCACAAGGTGTTAAATCACAAGATCTCGGTGGCCATTTGTGATCACCTCTTCGAGAAATAACACGGTCCGGAAACTTTTCCCGTAAAAGATCACATACCATCCAATTTCGGCCATAAAAAATCGTTAATCATCTTTCGATGGCGCAATCCATTCTCCAATAACACCTGTTATTGGAGAGATAAAGTTACTTGAGAAAGTTTTTGAACTAAGTAAGCTTTTGATGGGGTTGTTTTGTTGCTATATAAATAATAAATATAATATATGTATATATATATATATATAATATATGTATATATAATAAAAATAATGAAGGGCGTAGGCATGCTGGTTATGTATTGGCGACAATACCCGAAATCCTCTCGTTATGTTGGCAATTCCGACGAAATTATCAATTATATTTTCGCAATTTCATCAATGATGCATACCTATGTCGAATCCTTAATTTTAGTTCAGATATCGACATTTCCGTGCCGCCCATGCACACCTCGCAGCATTACGTTAGTGGTTTTTCAAAAATGGGTGGTTGGTATAGACCTAGAACCGACTGTCGTGGGAAAGGTGGTGTGAAAAGAATAGTTGTTCTTCAACTCGCTTTTAATTTAGAAATGTCAGTAAAACGGCTTGATGAAAAGGTGTTGTTATGTTTTAGAATGCGCGACAAACTAATTTTACCTATTTTTCATTCGTCTATTCTCTTTCCCTTGGCAGTTCCAATTTAAAAAATGGAAAAAAATGTTGTTGCTCGAATAATGTTGTACCTTGAATAGATTCGCCTTGGCCCAAGGCCCAAGCATGTTGCTTGTGAGCTAAGCGGCTATAAACAAAGTCGTTTGATCATTGCTAAGCTGTTGTTGCTTTCAAAAACAAATTTTTCGCTTGGCGAGCAGAGCAGCGGCATCGTACTTATTGACCTGTCCAGTTATTCTTGTATTGTGTCCAAAATCGCAACGTTCTGTTTTTCGAGTAAAATACGTTTAAAAATTTAATTGCGTATTTAAAATACGATTAACCAGAATTTTAATATTTTTGCTTAAATAACTATCATTGTAAGACACAAAACAAAAAAAAAAAAAAAAAAAAAATAGCAAGGTTTCGACAATGGATAATGGTAGGCGGAAAAATATCAAAATTGAAAGTTTATATTTTTAAGGATGCAGAGATACGGTAACTTATATAAACATATGTATGTACTGTAATTCTACCAAAACAATTTTTTCAATATACACTAACGAAATTAACCCGTTAACGCATTTTCTCATCATCATCAATTCCTAAAGTTCCAAGTCTTGATGTATTCTCTCTTGAGTCTTGATGTATTAAAGGCCAAATGCCAATCATTTTGGTTATACATATTAACCCGTTATATCCCTCCGTTATTAGTCTTTTTTGCCTTTTCTAGAAGAGAGAGGAGCTAGAGTGTTAAAATTTTCAAAAACAAAAAAAAAATGTTTTTCACATAGAACTACTGAACATATCATCTGTCTGAAATTTAAGAATAATATAGTTTCCTATGCAAAGGTCAAACAATCTTCGCTTATGCGTGTATATTTTTTGGTATTATCTACCGGAATCCATTGGCGGAACATTTTCATTTTGACCTTTTGATTTTGTCGTATAGTGTAATTCTTACTTTTTAACTGCAATCTTTAACTTTCATACATATATACATATATGGCATATAAAATAATATTAAATACACGTATTTTACTGACTGACTTCCCTTTTTTTTTACAGCACTCTCGAATATCACGATTGTATATCGGTTAATTCTCGCTGTCAACGTATCTGTGATCAATGGGATCGCTTGGGTGCGCTCACTCAGCGTCGTCGAACAGCCTTGGACGAGGCTGAACGTATTTTAGAGAAAATCGATATATTGCATCTGGAGTTCGCTAAGAGGGCTGCTCCATTCAACAACTGGTTGGATGGCACTCGCGAAGATTTAGTTGACATGTTCATTGTGCATACAATGGAGGAGATACAAGGTCTCATACAGGCTCATGATCAATTTAAGGCTACATTGGGTGAGGCTGATAAGGAATTCAACTTGATTGTCAATTTAGTACGTGAGGTAGAGTCGATTGTTAAGCAACACCAAATCCCTGGTGGTTTGGAAAATCCATACACAACACTCACTGCCAATGACATGACGAGGAAATGGAGTGACGTTCGTCAATTGGTGCCACAACGTGATCAAACGCTTGCAAATGAGCTACGTAAACAACAAAATAATGAAATGTTGCGCAGGCAGTTCGCTGAAAAGGCCAATATTGTGGGACCATGGATTGAGCGACAGATGGATGCTGTTACTGCCATTGGAATGGGTCTACAAGGTTCGCTTGAAGATCAATTGCATCGCCTCAAAGAGTACGAACAGGCGGTATATGCTTACAAGCCTAACATTGAAGAATTAGAGAAGATTCACCAGGCCGTGCAAGAATCTATGATTTTCGAAAATCGTTATACAAATTACACAATGGAAACATTACGCGTTGGCTGGGAACAACTGTTGACTTCCATCAATCGTAATATTAATGAGGTTGAAAATCAAATTCTAACACGTGACTCTAAGGGAATTAGCCAAGAACAATTGAATGAGTTCCGGTCCAGTTTCAATCACTTCGATAAGAATCGTACGGGACGATTAACTCCTGAAGAATTTAAGTCGTGTCTTGTCTCTTTGGGTTATTCAATCGGAAAAGACAGACAAGGGGAGATGGACTTCCAAAGAATTTTAGCTGTTGTCGACCCCAACTCAACTGGTTATGTGCATTTCGATGCCTTCCTTGATTTCATGACTCGCGAAAGTACCGATACTGATACCGCCGAACAAGTGATTGATTCGTTCAGAATTCTCGCAGCCGATAAGGTAAGGGAGACAAAGAAATACCTGATTATATAATCATTTATTGAACTGGTTTATTTTTAATATTACCATATAGCCATATATATTGCCGGATGAGCTCCGACGAGAACTTCCTCCAGATCAAGCGGAATACTGCATCCAGAGAATGCCACCATACAAAGGTCCTAACGGAGTGCCTGGAGCTCTTGATTACATGTCCTTCAGCACCGCTCTCTATGGCGAGACTGACTTGTAAAAGGAGCATTGTCAACAATAACGGAAACATCGAATAAAGTCAATAATTCACAATAGGAATACATTGAATTGATATAGATACCATTTGAAAAACTACGATGCCATGAAAACGATGAAACTAGCAGAGGGTTCCTGCAGTGTTTTTCGAATATTTAAATTCATAAAATTTCGATACATTTCTGGAGTATAAAAATTCTGACATAAATTCTTTAAACTATCATTACTAATAACCATCACATCGGTTTTCATAGATCAATTCAATAATGCAAACATTTGTTGCGCATATCGGAGTACATTTAAACATATCTGGGGTAATAAGGGCACTATGATAACTCCGCAAAATCAAACGCATGTATACGTACACTCGCCCAAAAACTGCTTGCCATTGTCATCCTGTATTTTGAGATCTTGAAATTTTTAATCGTGATTATATTCCCTGAATATAATTTTTAGACCGAATAAAATATGCGTAAAGCTTGGACTGTAAACAAAAGGTCAATGCGAATTAAGTAGACGATTGGAAGAAAAATAAAATAATGAAAGAAAAATGAATAATATTGTTAGTTCTATAGGCCAGAATACAATTATTCGGTTCACTAATACATATCTGGGGCGAATAATATTATATATTTATTTTTTTTTTAACTTTTGTTATATTAATTTAATATTTATTTTGAGATTATTTATAATGATTTCATAACTCTTTATTTAATTTCTAAATACGTTTTATATAATTATTATATAAACTTAGTGTATGTTACAATGATTGAAAAAGAGAAGAGAGGACATTATATAATAATTTGTAAGGATTCTAGAATGTTCAGATGATATCTAAATGAAGTACACTTATAACATCTATTAAAGTCAAGAAAAATATACTTTTGTATATTAAAACAATCCCAACAGCTATACATACATTTCGGAGCTTAAAATAATCACATTTAAGAGACAAACAATTTAGAATTCCGTTCATTCTTGTTTTTGTTCTGTTTTGGGTACGAAAATGGGTGGGACTGGAATTATAATGATTTAAAATAAACTGTATATTGAGATTGACGATATCATTTCTTTGCAAATTAAAAAATAAAAATATTTTTAATTCTCATATCATTCCAATTAAACCTAAATATTTGTGGGCCTACTATTGCAGGGCCTGGATAAAAACACTTGGTGAAACAGCAGGGCGAACTATGATATTATATCTGACCCAGCTAGAATGGTCTGAATGTTAATCCAACAAAGGCCGAAATGGTGTTATTTACAAACAAATATAAAATACCCGCTTTTAAGATCCCTTCGCAAAAGGGACTTGTACTTGCTACCGAGATAAAGTATCTCGAAATTGTTGTAGACTTAAACTCTAGAAAAGCGTTCATTGCCTTATGAAGTTAAGGGTAGTCAGAGGGCCGAAAAAATGATGGCTTTCATCAATTGCTTTATTTTACAAAAAGAAAAACATAGCATTAATACATCATGTTTCAACTTTATTTTAGCAAAATTTCAAAAAAAAAAATTAATAGTTGTAAAAGTTATCGCTGTTTGTGTGGAGCCAATTTTTCCAGAAGTCTCTTGCGGTGATCATCGAAAGTCCTTGGAGATGCATATAAAATCAATCGGATAAGAGAAATTAGTTTTATTAATAGATAATCTTGTGCTTGATCAGTTTTTCCAGAAGTCCCGGTGATCATCGAAAGTCCTCAAGGGTTTTTAAATTAACAATATGGCGGCCTCAGGAAATATTTTTCAGATTCTCGAGAAAAAGAACCGACAATTAATTGTTAAAAAAAATCGAATTAAAAAAAAAGGTCCTTGATAAGGCACGATTTTTTTATGTTTTTCAAAAGCAGTATACATTTTATTGAAATCTATACCAAGCGGCTTTTATGTTACAGTGATCACCAGTTCAAAAAACATAGTTTTGAGAAAAACGCATTTAGGGTTTTGCTACTTACTCTCGAACGCTCCTGAGCGCCCTTTGTTAATTGTTTAATAACTCGAAAAGTATTTGTCGGATTCACACAATATTTTTAAGATATTATGCTTTAAGAAAATGCAAACAAAAAATCCAATTTTTTGAAAATTCTGACTATCCCTAACCCCTTATGTGCTTGCAAAACGGCTACATTTAAATGATGGGGTTTTAAAACCGCTCTTAGTACACTGATTGTACCTATACTCTTCTACAGGGCCACTATTAGAAAAGATGCTGCAAACTGGAAGGGTACAAAGGACAGTATCTATGCTTATGGTATCACATGAACGCTGCTCTCTACGCCCACCAAGGCCTTTGAGAGTCTACTGGATCTTCCACTAATAAAGTTCTATGGCAAAACTTTTGGTAATTGCAACGTAATTAGATTTAATGCATATCTGCCCGGGAAAGATTTCAGATAGTAAGGCTACTACAACAACATTAAAATGGGGCAAACAGCAAATTAGGATCGGTGTGATATTGTACTAACCACAATGTGATACTTAAAGCTCAAAGTAGAGGTGCCACACCATAACGTGTAAACCTTAACCGTAGTATTAATCATAACAATATATACATATGTCATCAATTATTGGTGCCATAGCCATAAGCAGCTGGTATTTACATACACTTTCACTTATTTGTGCATTTCGAAGTGCAGAAACTAAAGAAAATATAACAACTTTAGTTTCTGCACTTCGAAATGCACATATAAGTGATAATTTAAGTAAATATTAGCTGCTTATGGCTATTGCACCAATAATTAATGACATAAATTTCGTTATAGTTAATACTACGGTTAAGGTTATGGCTTAATTCGCGAATTACTTAGAAGCGAAAATTGGATAATCTGTTGCAAAACAAATGCAACGGAAAACTTTCACTACCCAATCGAAATGGAAGACGAAAAGTAAGTAATGATGTGGTTATGCTGGCGCACATTTGGTGTGGGGTGGTTAAATAGAGTTGTTGTGGTTTACATAGTTGTATTCTTGAAAACTGAAATTTAGTTTGAAAATTCTTTTTTCTTTCCTGCGAGCAATACTTATTGAAGTACTTAAACATATATGAGCCAAGATTTCCCAAGTGGGCCCCCCAAAGTTGATTTTTTCGATTTTTTAAAAGCCATTGACCGCTGTCAAAGTCAAAAGTCATTGTCACGAAAGCGCTTCCATTAATTTTAGTTTTTCGAGGAGTTATTTGTAAACAAATTTTTATGCAAAATTTATGAAAAAACATTGAATTTTGTGCCTATTTCTCATTTACTTGAAAAAAAAAATACAATGACTAATTATTATATTCGCTAAACATCCAACTTTCTTTTCATAAAAAAAAGATTACTTTAACTTTGAACTATATACATAATATTTGTGTCGCTTATAGTGAAGGCTTACGAAAAACCTGAACAGTATGTTAGAAAGAGACAGAATAGTATAAGCTGCCAGATGTAAATTTGAACATACCGAGAACAAGCTTCTGGCAAAGCTGTGGCCGATTATAGTTATATATATATATAATTGTCACGTACACCCATTTTGGCTGTTTGGCCGAGCTCCTCCTTATTTGTGGTGTGCGTTTTGATGTTGTTCCGCAAATGGAGGGACCTATAGTTTCAAGCGCAGTCCGAACGGCAGATATTTTTTATGAGGAGCTTTTCATGGCAGAAATATATTCGGAGGTTTGCCATTGCCTGCCGAGGGGCGACCGCTATTAGAAAAATGTTTTTCTTAATTTTGGTGTTTCACCGAGATTCGAACGTACATTCTCCTGAATTCCGAATGATAGTCACGCACAATCATTCGGCTACGGAGTCCGCAGCTGTGGCCGATTAGGGCATACAAAAATAGCATGAAAAGCAAACATTCAGGTATATTTTGTGTGGCAAAGAGGAAGGATGTGGGAACAAATTAAAAAAAAAAAACAAAGTGCATTTTATGTGATAATGAGAGATTGAAACCAATGTCCTGAATTAAAATCATGACTATAAAAAATTATCAAGGAAAAGAGCAAAAAATATCCTCCTATTTGTGGTGTGCGTCTTGATGTTTTCCCACAAATGGAACACAGTTTTAAGCCGACTTCGATTGGCTGATGGTATTTATGAGGAGCTTTTTTATGGCAGAAATACATTCGGAGTTTTGGCACTATCTGCCAAGGTTCGACTGTTTTTAGAAGAAACATTTTCTATTAATTCGTGTTTCATGCCCGAGCTTTCGAATCTGTGCGCTTCCGCATGGTAAGTCACGCACCAACTCATTTGGCGACAAAATTACAGCTACGCAACCGAATACTACTACCTCTCACCCTCTACAACAAGCTTTTCTAACATCAAAATAATTAAAGAGCTGAATGCAAGCAAATTATGCTACGATAAAGACAATTGGAGCAAAACTTCTGAAGTTGAAAATCTAATCGAAACCCTGTACAAGAGTTTCGAAATCAATCATGAATCCATTGTTAAGCTCTAAGAAAATTTTTGTGAAAACAGTGTGGGCAAAAAGGCCACAACAGCAACAGCATTCAACAGTGAACGGTTCACGGATTCTATAACATAACAACAAAATTGTTGAAGCTGAAAAATATGCAATATCCAAACACCTGTAATACGCAAAAACTTTAGATCTAAATTTCAACCAGGTATTATGACCTCTAGTAATTTCTGCTCTGAGATCTAAATCACATTACATAAATATAATTTATAATAAATATAATATAATAAATTTTAAATTATTTAAATTAAACTCGATATTCATAACAAAAAATTTAAATTACTTAAAGAATACCATAAACTTCTGGCGCGAGGTAAAATTATATCAAATCTTTTAAATAAAATTGTCAAGTTCCGCAACCTTGTCAATTTCAGAAATATATGCAAATATGCCGTCACTCACACATAACCCAGCGTGAGTTAGTTTTGAAGTATTTCAAAAAAAAGGATGTCGTATCGTAAAATATGTAGCTGAAATTGTATTAGATTGGTTAATAAATTCGTAGCGGTTTTACCGGAGACTTTTATTTAAGCAAAAACAATAATTATATCAATAAGTTAATTAATATTGACAGGGAGCGGAAAAAATAGCAATCTGTCGGTGTAAGGTCCGGAGGATGCTGAAGAACCTCCCATTCGAGCTCTCGGAGTGCGGTTTTGACGACTGGTGCAACATGGGGCCTGGCGTAGTCATGAAGTATGCTATAATGCGAAAAATACGGCTTCTCGGCTTTCGATAAGAAATGGACGCGAATTGCACAACGCAACGACATCATTGAACGTACAAGTTTTCTCAACAGGAGGACCAACTTACTGGCCTTCAGACCCAAAAGAGATTCCTGTACTCCTTGATTTTTGTGTCATCAAAAGTCTATCGTACCTGCAGATAACCTGCAAATCCTGCCTGGATCTTTCTTCTGACCATTCGCCAGTGATAACTATAGTAAATGACAAATTCGAAAATATGTTCCAAAACTGCCAGCTTTTCAACAGCTGTAAAAATTGGATTCAATTCCATTTCGATAATTGGCAAAAAAGTTGCTCTAAAAACCGAGGTTGCTCATATGAGCCGTCATATACAAAGAAGCTCAAACATCGGTATCTTCATAAGAAGCAAACTCATAGAGAAAGGCGCAAGAAAAATATGGCAACAAACAAGGTCTCCTTAACATAAAAGCCATTTTAACAAATTACACGGTGCTACAAGATACAAAAAATCGAAAGAACTCTCCAAGTGATATAGTGCACGTTTTAGATCAAGACGAGTACAACACAAAACTGTGTTTAGAAAATTCAAAACACCCTCAAATTTTTTGTTTATTGTTAAAAAACCGATTTATGGGGGTTTTGATGATGTAAAAATACATAACTAACCCGATTTTCAACCCATTTTTTATTTCAATATGGTCTTAAGAAGGGCCGTGTATGTGCGTTATGAATGTATATAACTCTAAGATTGAACGATTGATGTTCAAAAGAAATTTTCAATAACAAGCTCTGATTTATGAAATTTTTCCAAGTTTTTTTCAATGTGATGCAATTTTTTGGTCACTAACTTCCAACGGGCACCACAAATATATACACATTTTTAAACTCCAATAAAATGTGCTCGAAATAAGCTACTTTTCATCTTCATACATTGAAAACTGTAAAAGTTTTTCGATTTTCTCACATTGTGTACGGTTGGATTGATTTCGATGACATTAGGTTAGGTTAGGTTCAGTTAGGTAATACTACGTCCGGGTAAGTCAGAAAATTGCAGAAGTAAGTCAGCGAATTGCGTTACTTTTTGCATAATTTTTTTTTTGACGTTATAATATTCTTCTACGGTCTCTGTTCAAAACTCGAGAATGTTCTGTTTTTATTTTATTTCTACAAAAACGTTCTTCACTTGGAAAATTTCTTATAAATTTTGATGAAATAATGTTTGCTAGATTCGGAATGGACACAGGTATGAGTACTTAACTATACTTAATTATACACGTATTTCGCGAATAATAACGGAGAACCGCACTAAATTTGCAAATATGAAAGTAGTAAACAAAACTTTCTGTTTACTGATTTTTGTGTTTTACAAAAAAATCCGTTACTTCGACACATTTTGATCGATTTTTGCAATTAAATGCTTTTTACATTCGAAATAGACACAGCTATAAGACTTTCTGCTCATAAATAAACCTTTCATTTCAATATTATCGACAACATCTCGTTAAACTCGCAAAAATTTTAAAAATTAACTACAATTTAAGTTTTGTGTTGAAAAATCAGTGGTTATGTTTGCTTAGCGTGAAAAATAGAGGACATACGTCAGAAGGACTAACATTTACCTCAACTAAAACTGTTTCAAGATTTAAAATCGGATGAAATGCAGACGAGCTACGAATTTTTAAGTGCCGGAAAACACCTAAAATCGGTGCCGGAAAAAACATAAAAAATAAATAAAAAAATTGAGGGTGTTAAAAATTTGTTGAACACGGTTCCGCGTCGTTCTTGGCTAGATCTACAGTGCTCACCATGTCACTTCAAACATTCCGATTCACTGTAGCACCGTGTTATCAAAAGAAATACAATTTTTGTTGAAAGAGTAACACGATAAAGAAATGAGGCAGTTTCTATAGGGTCTGGATCCAACACACCTCACTAACTACTTTTTGTGGAACGTCAGCAAAAAAGTAAGTTCAAAAACAGAGTACCGTCCACCACTTCGTAGAAAAGATGGTTCATGGCCGAAAACCGTAATCGAGAAATCAGAGCTTTTTTCTGAACACCAAAAATATATTTTTACACCAAACGATACTGAAGCTGATCCTTGTTTTGCCATCACAGAGTTGCCGATGAAGAAGTTCACCAAAAGTGAAAAAGTTAGCTCTATTAAATAGCTAAAATATCACAAGGCAACAGGGTATGCTCGCATCACGGACGAAATTCTAAAAAAACTACCTCCTGAATCCTACAATTTCATTACTCATTTGTACAATGCCTGCTTCCCCTGAAACATCTTCCCAGCTCAATGGAAAGTGGCAGAAATTAAAATGGTGCTCAAGGCGGGAAAACCAGGTGATGAAGTGAAATCCTATCGTCCTGTCAGCCTTTTACCTGACAGTATTGGAAAATTAAATTGAAAAAGTCTTTCTTAAACGTTTAATGGTTTTTATTGAACGCAAAAAAATTATTCCGGAACATCAAATGACAACGTATATCTCTGCCAAAAGGAAAACTCTAGGATTAATAACTCGAAATATGTACTGGCTGTGAAACTGTAAATCCACCCACTCAATTGCAAACAAGCTTACCCTTTACAAATCTGTGATAAAACAAGTCTGGACTTATGGAATCCAACTGTGGAGCACATCATCAAATTAAAACTTGGATATCCTGCAGCATTTTCAGTCCAAGACCCTACACATCCTAGTCAACGCTTCGTGGAACGTGACAATGACCAAATTAATCGGAATTTAAACATTCCATTCAATAAAAGAGGGAAAACAAAAATTAACCAGAAAACACCGAAGTCGACTTAAATCGCACCCAAATGAACTGGCCTCTAACCTCATGTCACAACGACATATTGAATTTATTTACTAGAAAGGGTATTTCACAGGAATGTAAGGTGTGCTCAAAAAGTATCGCGAATTTTGTGTTTTTTCAAAAATTATTTATTTATTCATTAATATCAATTTTGTCCCCTTGACAGTAATCCCCATGAGATATTATGCACTTGTGCCAAAGCTTTTCCAATCTTCGAAGCACTTAAAAAAATCACTTTTTTTATCTTGTTCAGATCCTCCTTTGATAGCCGTCATTCCATCAGCCTCTTCAATTTCGGGAACAAGAAAAAGTCATAGAGGGCCAGATCTGGGGAATACGGTGGCTGTGGCATCATTAGTGTATTATTTTTGGTCAGAAGGTCGCGCACAAGCAACGATGTGTGAGCAGGGGCAAGAGCCAATTTTTGTTCTTCCACAAATCCGAGCGTTTCTGGTGGATTGCGTAGCGCAAATTGCGCATAACTTGCAGGTAATATTCCTTATTGACCGTTTTACCCTGTGGCAAAAACTCATGATGCACAACGCCCCTGCAATCGAAGAAAACGGTAAGCAAAACTTTTAATTCGACCGAACTTGGCACGCTTTTTCGGTTTTGGTTCGTACGGCGGCTTCCATTGAGATGATTGAGCTTTAGTTTCCACGTCATAACCATAAGCCCACGATTCGTCACCAGTTATGATCCTCTGGAGCAAATTTGGGTCGTAGCGGTGGTCGAAATTGAGCAGTTTTGGTACGAAATTTGCGGCAACGAGTCTCATGCTCAAATGGCACGCGCCAATCGATATGTCAGGTCCTCAGCAACTTCTCTAACGGTGATTCGACGATTGGCCAATACCATTTTCTTCAGTTCATCAATTTTTTCGTCTGTTGTTGAAGTGCTCGGCCGTCCGGTACGCTTTTCGTCGTTCACATTTTCTCGGCCTTCTGAGAACATTTTTACCACCGATAAACGTTGCTTTGGTTCAAAGTATGATAGCTTCTCCGTATGACACAGTCAACATTCGGAATGCATCCGCGCACCTAATTTCGTTTTTCACACAAAATTTGATACAGGTTCTTTGATCCATCTTTTTGAAGAGGTAAAAATCGGAGACCAGCCGAGACACGTGCAAACAAAGCAGCTGTCAACAATTAACTGAACATTCAAAATGGCCGAACTCGTCGGCATGAGCGATACACATGAGTACCAACATATCGCCACAAAAAAATCGAAATTCGAATATACGTAACCTGCGAAAATTCAAAATTCGAGATACTTTTTGAACACACCTCGTATACCTTTAACAACACAATCAAAGTCACTTTCAAATGTAATCAAAGTAATCAAATACTTGTAAAATGTCTTCTGAATTATAAATATTGACAGAATACAAAATAAAGTTTACTAAAAAAAACTTATGCTAATCTATGATACTAACTTAAATTTATTATTTCGTGTAAACTTATCCGATATCGCCTTATAAATTTAATTGAAATTTTTTATTTCTTATGTTGTCTTGTTGTCATGTTGTCAAAGTTGAGGTAAAGGAAATTGGTAAATTGATTTAAAAATTAATTATTTCTATTAAACTAAATAATTTCTGTGGGAGGAGCGGAATTATTATTTTTAGCATCCGTGAAGCGGGATTTCCAGTTAAATGAACTGCAATTATGTATGTATAAACGCCAGTATTTCTACTGCTAACTACACAATAGTGATTCTATACTAAAAGAAGAAATATTTTTAACATTATTTTTGGCTAACGTGCAGTGCGTGCGACCATAGATTGTGCAAGCATCGGTATATAAGTTATCACAAGTTTGTCTTTCGTTTTTGATATAATTTTCATGTCTCTGTTTTGAATTCAAGGTATTATTAAGATTCGCCTGCAAATAATCGGCCATCGAATCATTGGGTTTTCTCGATTTTTCAACTCGCTTTGCATTTTTTAAGCCGCTTGGGTTGTGCCCACTATTTGGACTCAAATAACCGTCGATAGAGACGGTCGGAAACGGCTTACCGGCTCCGTGCAATTTTTCTTCAGAAAGGATCTCACTGGCAGAAAGTTGAGCAATGTATTCAAGCTTCATTTGTGCGAAGTCTGCTTCGATGTTTTTAAGACGCAATCTCCTAGCTCGTCGCTCAATTAACTTGGAAATTCGTTTTTGCTTTTTTGCTCTAAAAAATAAATATATGTATAAATGTATGCGTAATTAGAATGATGTTATTTGATTTCATTTGTAAAAATTCCTACTTTTCTTTTGCGCGAAGTTCCACTAAAGACATCGGCTCGCCAGAACATGTCTGCAAATGAGAGTTGTGCGCCGGCCGACCAGGCCCTTTTTTCGTGTTCTCTCTTCTTCGCCACTTGGCTCGACGGTTTTGAAACCATATCTGGAAATATATAGTTGTTGATAATTTAAATATGTCTGTATATGTATGTATCAGGTTGGAGAATAGGTTCGTAGCGTTTTTACCAAAGACTTTTATTTAAACAAAAACAATAATTATATCAATAACTTAATCAATTATATATTCGCCGTTGCTGTTTACAGCCTCTTTGCACCTCTCAACCAATTTGTTGATGCTGTTCCGCCAAAAATCGCCTGGTCTGGTCTCAAAGAAGTTGTTGAGCTAGTTTTAAGGACCTCTTTGTTGTCGAAGGTAACACCTTTAATATGGTTTGACATGGAGCGGAAAAGATGGTAATCGGGATGCTGAAGAGCCTCCCATTCGATTTCTTGGAGTGCAGTTTTAACGACTTATGCAATATGGGGCCTGGCGTTGTCGTGAAAGAGCATGGTTTGATCATGTCGATCAGCTCGAATAGTCTAATTCACGCTATGTAGCTGGGCAATGTCCTTGTTGATCGTGCCATTCTTTTCGATTTTTTCCCAGTGCACCATGCCCTCCCAGTCCCACCAAACACATATCATGACCTTCTTTGGATGAAGATCCGGTCTGACTCACGGCTTTGGCGTATCTCCTGAAGCCACCCACTTCTTTCTTTGATTCATATTGATTTATAAGCACCAGTTCTCATCTCTCATGACGATTCGGTACAAAAAGCTATGTTTATGGCCGCTCGATGGCGGGCGAGATGCTGAGAAGTAATTTGAAGGAGACTTTCTTTGTTTTTTTCGTTGAGCTCGTGAGGCACCCAGGCTACTAATTTTTAAGTAAATCCCATTGAACGAAGGTGATTGAGTATACTTTTATGATCGCAGTTCATTATCCCGCCAATTCCCGACTGGCTTGGCGACCGTTCTCCTTCAAAAATGAAAAAGTGATTTGAGACGTTCTTCATCGAATTCAGAAGATCTTCCGCTGCGGGACGTGCCATCGACGTCAAAGTGGCCATTTTTGAACTTTGCAAACCATTTTCGTGCTGAGATTCGCCTATGACATCTTCTCTATACACGTCGCAAATGTGCCGGGCGCTTCGGCAGCTTTTTGATCTCGATGAAAAGAAAAGAAGAACAGATGTCGATAATGCTGATTTTTTCCTTCTGGGTATTCCATTGTTAAGCCTCAAAACTAATAAAAATTAAATAACTCAAAAATACAATTAACATAGTTTTACAGAGCAGAAAGAGTTTTGTCGAATGTGTTTTGCGAAACAGCAAACAAATAGTTGTAAAATAAAAGAAAATATAAAAAGGGTCTGATCTTATTCCTCAACCCAATATGTATGTGGTGCAGAATTAATCCTCAATTTTGTCTTTGAATCACTTTTTTTACTAAATAACAAGAAACAATTAAGGCCACTCATTAATAATTTTGCTTATGATGCGGTTTGTGTAGGAATCTAAGTGCCAGGACTCGTATGGAGTCTATAACGACTATTTATAATTAAAAAAATATATTTCTTCTAGTATTTTTTTAATGGTTGGGGCGATGCCACCAGATTTTTCTATATAGTAAAATTAATGAATGCCTTTAAGATAATTTTGCATATCAAGTAGCTATCCTTAACCAATTGTGGAAATGTAAAATTGTATGCATTTTTTAAATACGTTTGTACGTAAAGTGGTCGTGACTGATTTTTTCAAATATTAAAGTACCTTAGATCTAGGGTTCAGTTGAGGTTCTTCAATTCGAGTTATTCATTGTACGGTAATCGGTTGGACGCCATGTGGTACAGACTAAAGATGATAGATTACAAGTTTGGCCATCCGAAGCAAAATTGTGAGAGTAACTTCGACAGCTTCGTCACCGGGGATTCGGCAGCAGAATTCTGCCCATTCATTTCCCACACATCCAATCAGTCGTTGTGTCATCTATAGTTCTGATGGCAAGGAATGAGCATGAACGCTGGCTGCGTTTTTTGTTTTTTCTTATCCCACCAACAGAGCCTCAATTTTGCTGTAAATAAACCGCTACCACATTCCTTGTTACGCCAGCAAATCTGCTGATTCTCTCAAAACAACTGAGAGCCGGTTAACCGTCTGATACTAGCCACACCTTCTGAACTCTCTCCGCCGTGGTATAGACACAAAGAAACTATGTATATTTTCACGTGGGAAGACTTCCTGAAACCCAGATCAGGGAGAAGTGGGTGAATAGAAGACATGTCGATACTGACTGTTACTTTCCCAACTAACCGGTAGTCACGGATGTTTTTTGGAATATCTGCATCGCTTCCAGCTTACAGACAGCGCCTATTGGTCCAACTGCTCCAGTTAAATAGAGAGCGTAGAGCGGAGGTCGGGCCCTGCTCGCGAGGGTCTTAGAACACGCGCCGACAGAGATCGGACTTGTGCAAAACATGTGTTCGTCTAACGTTAAATGGGGCACAGTAGAAGCTTTCGTGGTCTCAATCATGACGAGACTACAACAAATTTATTGGAAAAGGAAAGCTCAGCAGCAGCACACCATCGGAGACGAGCTGCTTTAAACAAAAAAACAATCGAGCAGATGCTTGAGATAAGCATTCACTACAGTATCAGACAGATAACAAGCCGATAGATTGTAAATTTCACACTATCGCAAAATTTTCTAAGCACCATTTACTCAAAAAAACACTGAGGAACAAATGGATTTTATCGAAGGCGTAGAGTCTTTATGCCCACAGGAGAGGAATCTGGTCGCAGATGCCTGTTGTGTTAGTAGACATAAGTATGGCTCCACTCTGATGAAATATCTTTAGGTCTCAGTGGAAGCGTGCCCCAGATACCACTGCTGTGACGGCGCCTTTGATGATGTTTCTGACATTATGATTTTAACCTCCTTGGAGTAGATGTAGATACATACCTACCTTGAAGCTGCTGCTGGTTGTACTTGGATTCAGTAGTTGTAGTTCATAGATAGGAATTAACAGCGCTCAGTTAAAAATGCTTAAGGGAATTGCGTGGAAATCAATGGAAAACATTAGCAACAGTAGATTCAACCAGCCTTGGGGACATTTTTGAGTTGAATTTTTGCAGAAACTGTGACCATACTGTTACGGTTTATTGCTTTTCTGAGAGGATAATCATTTGGATTTTCATAATTTTTTCAAATATCTAAAATTGGATGGATTTTCCATTCAATGGACTAATAAGAAAACTCAATAGAAACGTTACTTTGGTTAAATAGGGAGCTACTAACAAAATGGAGCTACTAACATTGGCTATACAGGAAATACTGAATGTCATGCAAGGAATATAAAATGTAGACATAGGTACATATGTACATATATGCTTTGATACATTCCTATGCACGTACATAATTACCTCAATTCTATAAATGCCCGAATGATCGTATAAATGAAAAATCCGTGTGTAAATTGCGCTCAAACAAGTGCCTCAAATTCAATATTAAATAGCATTATGGTAAATTGACTACAATCGTGAAGCAAATTGTTTTTGATGTGGCTGGGTTGCATGCGATGTTTATTTATCACGAAACCGTTTCCCCTAACAATTTCACTTCAATGAAATACTGCAAATGTGTATATGTACATACATACCACATATTTTTTGCATAACTTAAACAGGGTATCCATAGAGGTTTTTGCGACCATTGACATAATCGCACTAAATTTGACTTTTACGGATTTTGGGCATGCTGGTCGATGGAAAACCAATACCGACTTCTTTTTTCCTTGTTCACTCCTCTCAGGAGCATAGGGCCTCTACAAGACTCAGTCTTGCGTTTGTTGCTTTAATCTGTTTTTTAATTTCTGACGGGGTAGGTGATTAGTCGACCGACTATAAAGAACCCGAAAATGTTAGGAGATAGTCACGAGGTGTCTTCTGATGTCGCCCAAACATAAACTCTACAGGGAAAGAAGTATACTATAATGTTCTGCAAGTAATGTTCCTGTAGAGACCACCACAGCTTCTAATACATCCCTTATACAGACCAAAAGCTGCTTTCTGAAGTTTAAATACGATGTTTGGTAATATGTAAGTACATAAAAGCTACCGAAGGACTAGCACTAAAAAGTTACCACCTCAACTCTCGCCCTACAGACGCTGTAATTGGAGATCGACCCCTGCCTATCAATCGAAAAAGAAAAGTTTGAATTGCCTAGTGAGAGCTCCAGAATGCTGATTCAATGACATCTCCAGCAGAGCCAGCGAGTTAAAAGTTTTATTTTCCACCCCACTGGACTAAAGCGCTTATGAGTTCGCTTACAGGTCCGTTCCTTCATACAAATCTTACTTTTTCTAATATTTCACACACAGAGAATACTTCAAGGGCCTGAAGTTTTGAGACAGTTGAAGTTTTGAATAGGCAGCGAAGTTGTTGGAATTGAATTCGCTGAACTAAATTTGTCAAAGATGTGGTCGAAAAACTCATAAGAAGTATGTATCTGCAGGATTCAACGTCGTCGGCAATCGCAAGCGTTTCCTTTCCGTGACAAAATGAAGCCTTATTTTTCCATGTGACAGAGTAGTGAAAATTTGGTATTTTTGTATTTTAACTAGTGTACCTATCTCATCCTTCTTACTATATTCTTTTCTTATTTTGACAAATAAGATAATTTTTCACAGGAATTCAATAATTTACTTTAAGTAGGAACCACTGGATATGATAATATAAAGGAGGTATTTTGCTCTTTGCTTCCGCCTTTATACTTTCAAGTTAGCGTTATATTGTTAAATTTGGATTACACGCGCCAGAAGTCTTGAGATTTTTAGCATTGACAATAAAGTGATTTGAACACCGCTTTACTGCCGACCTGGACCAATGATACTGCCAATGTACGTCAATAACACTGGTCTAAGAGCGAAAGGCTTCTACAATAAAAATTGTTAATCTGTATTATTCGATTTCTTGTCGCAACCGTGGACCCGCTGAGTTTGCTGCGGTTTTCTTATGCAAGCTGACGTTAATGATGCTGATAGAATCTCTCCATTTTGTTCTGCTTGCACTAAATTCTGTAAAAAAGCGAAGGGATGTAGACAAAATAAAATATTTCCTGTCATCCAAAAGTAGGCCTTCGCTCCTTGCGACACCCTTGACACTGTAGATAGTTTTACTAATAGTTTTTCGTTGCGTTTCAATAAAAAAATACGTCCATTCGGAATGTAAAATCATTTATACTTGACATTCGAAGATCAAAATTGTTTTGATTTCCATACAACCAGTGACAAGAATTGAGGCAAAATGCTCTCAGACCTAACAATCGGTGGCTTGTTGTACAAACTGATTGCATGATGAATGCCCCCCATAAGAATGTGCTTATGTATTTAACCCTTCAGCCAATCGTTAAAGCAACTGTAACTGCTGTCGAGGTATTCATTCGTTGCCAAATTGATATGTCATATTAAGAAACAATTTTATATAACTACCATATCATGACAATCATATGTATGTATGCACTTATATATGACACGGTTTGGGGTAATTATGAGACTACACATATGCATTTTCTAGAATATACAGGTATGCTTCCACACATACACAGTTTTTGCAAATGAACGTGCAAGCATGAAAAAAAAAATATTACAGTGAAAAAAAAAAAAATGACAACCGTAATTGCATTAACCATTTTCAGTAATTGGAGGGAGAAATTGTTTTATAATAAAAAATTCATTGTGGTCTTTCAATTTTCTTTGACATGAATGACATGTATGAAAGTGTTTATGTGCACTTATATTTAGTACTTACAGCGACTTTGCTTTCTTTCAGGCTCAAACGCATCGCCAATGTTTCTCTTAAGGTACCCTCAGGATAATGATTTTTAAGGAAGGCTTGTTCTAATTCCTCCAGTTGCCATGAAGTAAAATTCGTACGACGCCGGCGCTTCGAGTGGCTACTCTCCGTCTCATCATCTAACAAAGATTCTAAGCAAAGAAGAAAACGAATAACTTCAACCAGCGAATATAGAAGTTTTTAATTTCAATTAAATATAGCATCAGGAAAAAATCGAAAATACTAAAACAAAGATCATAATCTTATAGAAAAATGTGTGTAATGTCAAAGTTTTGAATTTTTTGGGGTTTGAGAAATCGTTTCCTTCGGCATTTACTCGAAATATGGTAGGAATATGCGTTTATGGTTTATTGATTATGCCGAAACAATATATACTGCTCTATATACGCACAAGCTTGCACAAAATTAAGATTTATAATTTTTGCGGAATGCGTAATGGTCAAAATAAAGGCTTCCAACATTCAAAATCATTTTTTTATGTCATAGAAAAGCTATTCAAAAACAGCTTGCGCCACCTTTTACATACATACATACATATATAAAATGGACAAAACCACTGCCACCTTCCAAATATATATTTAAGGTTTCAGGTTAAAATTAAAAAAAAATATATGTACTTATTTTTATATATAAAAAAAATTATTAATTATTGTATGTTATTGAAATTAATTAAGACTCCAAGACCTTGAAAAATTTTGATTGATGCTGACGTTTACGATAGTAATCCTCTCGTCGAAAAAGCGAGTGTGTCTTGCATGTGAAAAAACGCATGTAAAGATGTGTGAAAGAGGCAACAAAGCCCTTTCGCAAAAAAGAAACAACGCATATCGAAAAAAGGTGAAAAGACTGATGATGCACCAAAAAGCAAACATCTTGCGCTGACTAATAAGTTAATGGTCAAACTTAGTGCGTATTATGGATTAGCAATTATTCGAAACGAAAACTCAGTGGAAGATATGAAGAACGCTGTGTGGGCGAGTTACTACCATATTGATTTCTACTGACGAAAATCCCCAGCATTTCCATTGCCTGGAGGGTGCCGAGTCTTGGTGTGAGTATCAAAGAATCAAAGCCGAAAAGAAGAAACATACTTTTGTTCATCCGCTTGCTTTTGACGAGGATACCGTACTGCTTTTGAAGCCGATTTATGAAGAATTGTCGTCGGAGGATCTTTTGAAACTCTGCTTAGGCAAAAACACGCAAAATAATAATGAAGCCTTTAATCATTGCGTATGGAATTTGGCTCCAAACATGTCTTTGTTGGGCAAAATACCCTTGAAAATGCTACATTGGTAGCTGCATGCACTTTCAATGAAGGATTTCATCCTATTTTGAAAGTTATGGACACTATGGGAGTCACAATCGGTCGCACGCTGCTAGCTACGCTACGAAAAACAATGCAGCTCGGGTATCAAATGCGGATAAAGACGCAGCTAAAGCTTCTAAAGCGGTCAGGTCAAGTCGTAGAGCATCAAAACTTGTTAAAAATGATGCCTACGAAAAATCCGAAGGATTACTATACGCACCAGGCATATACGAGTAATGTAAGTACGAATTTTGTCAAGAAAATCTATTCGAAAACTTTAAACGTGTTTTTCTCAAAACAACGTTTTTCTGGTCTGTCAACGACCTACAATAAATTCTATTTAACCGATCGATCTGAAATTTTCATCAGTTATTCCACACATCAGTAGTTCTGGTAGGTGCTGCTTTCGTTTCTTTTCAGCCCTAACTTTCCATACTACAGTCTGATTTCCACCCGAAAGACATACCTTTTTTGAAAGTCGCCCATTTTGTTATTTTCCAGAAGACAAGCCTATAGAATAATAATCAGTTTAACTTTTTCGTTTCAGTTATCCTGAAGAGCCAAAATCTTATTGACAAGCCACCTATCTTTTTATAAGACGCTTACTTTGGTGCCACACTACTACAAAAAATTACAATAGTAAAAAAATTGTTTTGTATACTATTTGATGTGAATAATAACACTATAATATAGCTATAATTTCAAAACGATCGCATTTTATTTATTTTTTAATAAAATTCCTAAAAAATATCTATACAAAATGAGTATTTAACCAGACGACTTACTACCTTAAGAAAATCTCTGCTGTTGATGTCTCTCTAATGTTGTCCATTATTTTTGCGTAAAATTTTTGGACAAATGGTTTAAAACTGTTTCATGTTTTTTAGCTCTTGGACGATGCTATGACTACTAACATGCGGCCAACTTCGATTATTTCTCTGATTTTATCGACATTATCGACATTTTCTTTAAAATCAAAAATGGCTGAACGGAATTTACGAAACCAAAATAGCACGCACCCCCATTGTTAACACCCTGTAGATCACAACTGAATGGGAAAAATAAGAAACAGCAAAATAATTTTTTTTATTGTGAAATATCATGAGATATCGATTACTATTGCTATCTACCGAAAAATTAATGTATTTCTTTTTCCCCAAACCAATATTTTTTGCAGAAAATCAATATGTCTATAAAATTCACTTTCCAAACTGATATTCTTATGAAGAATCTAATGCACAATCTTTCTTTCGAACACTCCATCGGACACCTCATCGGATGTTGTCATTGTCCATACTTCTGAGCCATACAATTGGACGAACATGATGGGAGACTTATAAAGTGCGATTTTTGTTCGTTCCATTACCTATGTAGTCCAAAGTAGGACTTATTAGCAAGAGAATCTCTCTCCCGTAAGATTTTTAGGCTATCATCGCTGTTAATGCTGGTTCCTAAATAAACAAAGTATCTCACTACTGCAAAACTATAACTATCAACAGCCACGTGGTTGCCGATATGATTGCACCGAGTGTTTGTTGTATAACAGGAGATACCTCGTCTTTTCCTCGTTCACCACCAGATACATTCACTTCAGCTTACAAAAGGCGGAGCTAACAGCGCGGTTTTTAAAGCTATTGATATCAACATCATAGGCATACAATAATTGTACGCTATTATAAAATATGGTGCCTAATGACTCGCCTAGTATGTGGCCCTGTCTGAAACTTTGCTTAGTATCAAATGGCTCGAAATACATATTCTTAATTCTGACTTAATTCTGAGCTGCTGATATTGCTGATTTTGCTCAGCCGTGTTAGTTTTGCGGAGATACCAAATTCAGACATCGCGACCTTTATTGAAGCATATGGCGTCAACCACTCCTCTTCGTCAACGGACACGGTTCTGTGCTAGGGAGGTTATTTATGTTTCTGGGAGCACCGCCAGTACGTGGTCTACTAATTCCTCTACCAGTTTGTTGAAATGGATTCCAGCGTAGCGCTTGTTTAGCGACATTGTCGTCATTTTTCGTTATCGTGTGGCCAATCCATTGTCATTTCCTTTTTTTGATTTCTGATGCAACGTTGACCTGGTTAGCTTGCGCCAACAAATTGGTGTTGGTTATTGTCCGGGGCTAGAAAATTCGCAAAATCCGACGAAGGCCGATTTATGAATGGCACTTCGTGATCTTTGCAGTTATTTTCCAGGTTGTGTAATCATTTAGTAGAACGGATTTGACGTTCGAGTTGAAGATGGCAGCTTGGTGTGACGCCCCAATGTTATTTTACCACAATGGAGGAAGGATGCCGAAAGATGATTTAGCTTTGCTAATTCCATATTCGACATTCACCTCAGACCCGCCATCCGCGGTGACCATGCTGTCATGCGGCATATAGACAACTCGTTTTAGTGCTGTCGAAAGCGTCTTTAATCGACGAAAAGGTTGGGTACTTTCCAAGACTTGCCCACTTCAATATTTGGTGAATTGTCGATTTTCCAGGTCTAAAATCACTCTGATAAGTTCCAATTAGTTGGTTAATGGGGTCTTCAGTCTTTCGCACAATACCTTCGATAGAAACTTGCAAGCGATATTCAGAAGACTAAGTTCTGAGGCAGATCTTTGCGGCGTTTCAAAAATAAGTGCATCTGTGCCATTCAACGTGCATCTCGTTATATTGCTTCTTTGCAAGCAGATTTTGTTAAGTTTCCTTAAACGAAACAGAGACGTTTGAAAATAATGCAGTGGACTGCACTCATGATAAAATATCGTGGCTAGGTAAATATTTAATTAGTTAAAAACAATAGTAATAACAGCATCTCTATACAGGCGGTGATGATGATGAAGTTTTCCTTAACAGAAATAGTTTTCCTTCTTCTAATTGTAACCAATATGCCACAGAAGATTGAAAATATTAGACATTGTTGCCCGATGGCCATTGTTGCTGACAGTGGTTATGAAAACACGAATGTCGTGTAGACGCCGCTTTTAAACTGTATAAATGGAGCAGAAAATCGGTATCCATTATAACGCGAAATTGCATTGAGCGCTCTCATAGGGTGTGTGGAAGTGTAGATTTGCGCACATTATTGCAGCCCAAGCAGTACTGAGTAATGGTTGTATTCGCTTTATTGATAAAACTGTCCCGCAACTTTCAACTGAAATTCATGAAACTTCATTTATAACTACTATATACAAATACTTATTACTTACGTATTTATTTCTTTTAATATCAATTATTCTTTTTGTAATGACGTTAAGAACATTCACTTCCATCTAAATCGCTCACGCATAAGCGTCATTTGACTCTCTCCTCTTCCTTCTTTGCCAAAACAACTTCTGCCTGTAATTTAGCCTCGATTCATTTGCTTCCTCCAGAACGTCGCCTTCGAGCTTTTGTTACCCAATGTTCGAGGTGTCCGCAATGGTGCGCTCATCTTCTGCCTTTGTGTGACAGGATCGAGTAGTGGTCTTTCTAATGCGAGTAGAATCCTGCAATTATTTCCAAAGACTTACAGTAAAAAAATTTGAGTTACAACAACAACATACGAATTTTTAGACAACTTATTATCATCATCCGCCAACACAGTCTTTGAATCGCAAGTTTTCCATTCAATATTGCCCACACTCCTTTACAGTTGAAAAACGTACTTCGCAATTTCTTCACATGTGAATTCCTTGCCCTTAGCACTGATGCAGTCAGTTTTTTCGCATTCATTTATGCTGCTGTATTTGCTACAAATTTCAAACAATTTGTTCTTCTCGACCGCATTAAATGTAGACTTTCGCGACATAATAGGTTCGAATACAAACGCGCTTTAACTCTTTGCAATAAAAAGATTAAGAGAATGAATTGTAATAATATCAGAAGTTTTTGCGAAAACATTGAGCACACCAACAAAGTTTCCAGTCTCTATAAAGTGTATAGCATAGGGGAGCAGTATATATTCACCCAACCTTCATCGAAAGTGAAGATGAGAAAGTTAGACTACATTTTAAGACCCGTTTTCCAGGCTTCTCTGCGTTGGTGGAGACAGGAACAGAACATACCGAAACCCTGGGAATAGTTAAAAGGAATGAATGGGTTCTTCCCATTGAAATATCTACGACGCGAAGATTGAGGAAGGCAACTTCGCGCTGCTAAAATTCTTTCATTGGGGGGGATTTTTAAGTGGTGGGTCCCAAACCCAGCGCACAAGCAGATATCCTGGGATGCTTCGCCTTCTCACGTTGGCTCACTCCCGAACGGGTGTTCGGAAGCTATCCAGAGGATACTTGGGCTAATCCCGGAAGTTGTGAGCTGCTTGAACCATATTAGAAGAATCGTCCTGGCCACTCCCAAGTGAATGGAACCATGAACGAGGACAAAACGAAGTAACTTCTGTCAACAAACAAACAGTCGGGCACTCGCGTATCGGCACCCACGTCACTGTTGACAGTTACAATTTCAAAGTTGTAAAAGACTTCGTATATTTAGGGACCAGCATTAACAACGATAACCATCTTAGCCTAAAAATCCAACGTAGAATCTCTCTTGCCAACAAGTGCAACTTTGGACTAAGTAAGCAATTGAGTAGTAAATCCTCTCTCATCGAACAAAACTAAGACTCTACAAGACTCTCATCATGCCCGTCCTAACGTATGGCGCAGAAGCGTAGACAGTACATATACAACTACATCAGGATCAAAATCCTAGCAGAAGCAGCACTGCATTCAAGCAATCATGCATATAGGGCTGAGTGATCAACAGAGACTGCTCGGTATCAACTAACCAATGTGCTTCTGAAATACCTCGATGGATCTACACGCCTATATTCCAACCTAAGGGCAGAAGTCTAGGTTACAAAGACTTGACAGGAGTCATGCGTATATGAATGTCCCATAGCATCGATGGAGGCGATTGGCTCAGGCGTGCATGAAAATCGCCGGAAGTTTTGATATTCGTGCTGAACCAACTCCTGGTATCTCAATGCCATGGGACGTGATGTTCAGTTTTGTCAAACGTTTCAAGACTGAATTAGGAAATAAAAATGCTTGGGAAGGATGATTTAAAACCAACAAGATAAACTAGAACAGATAACCTGGCAGACGGACGAATACAAAAGATGCAGATGCCGACTGGGGAAAAGATACTCGGATGCGCTAGGCAAGAGTACAGGTTACATGAAAACTGGTGCTGGAATGTCTTGATGAGCTTAATATCTTAGATCTAGAGCCTTTTTGTGGCATAGAAAAGGATAGTTTCGCCTCATTTATTCAGGAAGTAAAGAGAAGATAAAGAAGATCAAATTGGTACAATCTGCCGGGTTAATGGTAATCAAAATCAATGACAGGTAGCTTTAACCTAAATCGATTTAAATGTTGTTGGGAATTAAATAAGAATAGCTTCAGAATCATCACAGGTATTCTAACAGGGCATTGTAGATTGAAGCATTATCTTACTAACCCTGGAATACTTATAAACAATACTTCAACTGAACTTGAAGGTTATGTGGGACGGAAGATGAAATCGCTAAAAATATTCTGGCACTAATGCATAAACGGCACAAACAATTGGGTAAACGTATTTTACCAGAGGAGCAAATAAAACTCAATAAAATAAGACAAATACTAAAATTTATTGAAGAAGTTAGGCTCAGAGAAATACTCAAATCTATGAATGGCGTACGACAGATCTTTCCGATTGTAGTGCTAAATTCCCTCATAATAATAATAATTATAATATACGAATTTAACGAATTATTATATTATATTTGAAATTTACAATCTAGGTAATTCAGCCAAAAACATAAGGAAAATTACTGAAAATGAAAGGAAACAGCTGATGGGATTGTTCTAAGCAAAATTATTAAGTCGCTAAGTTGGAGAAATGAAAAAAAATTTACCATAAATTCTCAGCTAACTTTAGTTATAAATAAGTTTAAGCTTAAGCCTTATTGGAGCGCTCAACACTAAGTCTCTGGCTCCATTGAAAAGTTAGCTTAAAATCAATGCTAAATTCATGCCGAACAGGCAAGGTCGAATGTGCCTAAAAGTTGCATTGTAAAATGTAAAAACATACCAGCTGGTCAGTGAGGTCAGGACCTCAAGCGCACATCAAGCTGCTATCAATTATACTTATTTAAATTTACGTAGCGGATGCCCTGCTATACGTACACACACATACATAAATATGGTATTTCCAAATATTTATCATTTGTAAGGCTCAGGATTCGCGTCAAACACAGGATATAAACATCCCTGGCAAAGCAAAAGGCAAAATAGTGTTTCGCAGATTAGCTTTTGAGTAACTGAGCGTAAGTAGCGAATTCTCATGAGTATAATAAATAAAATTATCTGTACCACTGCATTTTGATTTCCATTGCGCTGCTATCACAACGAAAGTTGCTTTTGATTAGGGAAGCGGTGGTATCAGTACTTAGCAAACGATATGGATTGTGAAACAAGTTCGCTACATAAATTTGTGTAAAATGCTTATTAAGAAAATACACATACATATATGTGTAATTAAATGACATCGGGCAGAAATAAGTGAAACGATTTCACCCCTTCAATTTGAAAGAAATTCATAAGTATTATCTGTATATGAATAAGCTAGCATATCTCCACTCACCGGCCCTCGCTTCTGACAACGACGGCACCTCACAAAATATATGCTTGAAAATTAGAAGAAATTTTATTTTAATCTTTTTGTTTGGCATTTTGCATATGCACTGCGTTTCAATATGCGTATCAAGAAGAAGATTCCGAAGGTTATAACATATTGCTGAAAAGTCCCGGGCTTAACAAAGAAAACTGGTTCTTTTTTTTTAATTATTCATCAAGCGTAGTTTCCATCAAGAACAACGCAATCATTCCAACACCACTCTTAAC